>JAHWFP010011219.1:35132-59421 GCA_023313725.1 Lithobius niger | reverse complement strand
TTTGACTAATCTTTCACTCCTATATGTGCAATTATAACGATTTATGATACATGGGCGACTATTAGCTCGTGGCGCCATCTCGTGATGTGAAGGCAAAAATTTTTGGAGTACATTGTCCCAGGGGGGAGTTGCCGTTGTTTGGCCACAACGGTTTTGGTGTTAATTGATTCCGATAATTAAATCCTTATATACTTAAATAATTTTTTTCATCGCTAGATGAGGTATGTAGACTGTTTACCATTTGTTTGTCGGATTTTTCAGTGTTTCATACACGAATTCGTGAAAATAATTTTTTTCGGTCCAAAATTAATTTTGATCGGTTATGTTTAAGGAGTGGCTGAATGCTTCCTCTAACTCCTTAATGCTTACGTAGTGCGGGGGGAGGAATGCGGCTGGGGGGTTGGTGTGAGAGGGTAGGAAAATTTTCTTTTCCAGTTTCCTGGATTTTTGGCGCAATTTCCTCAGTTGGCTAAGAAAATAGCCTGTGATGGATGCCCCCGCAACCCATGTTGACTGCTGCGGTCAATGCGATCGGCACTACTTCATGCATAAGGTGGTGAATCCCCTATGTCCAGAACTTCTGCGGGAGCTATGGGTAAGTGTATTAATTGACTTAACTAATTAATCCGGTGTTTTTATTTAATTACGGCTGATTTTGTTTAGTTTCCCTTCTGGACGGAGACGATCGAAAAGCTTTCTTTGTTCGAGTTGAATGGGAAAGTGTCCAGGCCTACTTGAAAGTAGCATCTACTATTGATTTTAAGTTGATTTTCGTTACTAATTCGTTAAACTTAATGTGCTAGTAATAATTAGATGAACGTGACGCTTATTTTATGTAATTTCTACAGAATTTTCTATCGTTTTCGTCTTAAAAAGTTTTCGAGACGGCCGGAATTAGTGGCCGCGTGTCGTTGTTTGATTAGCGACAAGTGAGCAAATGCAATTGCTAACGTCATTCACGGTTATGTGTTACTGGCTAACGGCTTGTTAACCTTTTTATTTGCAAGCGCGCTTTAAAGCGCTCTTATTTTATCTTATACTCGTCTTATTTTGTCTTATAGGTGTGGCCAAATCCATAACTCGGTCAAATTTTGACCGATTTTGAAGTTTGAATACACCATTCGAACCGTTTTTTCGAGAGCTATCCGTTGGTGCTACTGAAAAGACAGTAGCTCAAATAGTTTTTGAATTATTTAAGAAAAACTAAAATATAACCAGAAATAGACCTTAAAATTTAGTTATGGACACCACAGTTGTATAAAAAACAACACCTGTATCAAGAAAAATATAATTCTAAATCAGTATTGGTTGTGCTATGGTACCAACTATATTAGTAACAGAGGCATTGTTAGCACCTTAGGGGAAAGTCATCCACCTTACAATCATAGCCGTTTATATTGAATTTGTGAGCCCATAACCATAATTCACCTTACATTCAAGCCGCCTTACCATTCCATATACTTGCACCAATGCAAGCAGCTATCTATAGGCATCAAGTATCAACCTCACTCAAGCATTCCAACTGATTTCAAGTTTGAATTCTGTTGTTGTTCTAAATTCATCTATGCACTGCATAACTATCACTAGCGAAATAATGCTGCACGTCAAAGGGTTAAGCAAATCAATTTCTTTTTTAGAAAATGGTTTCTTGATTTTGGTTCCTTTATTGATTAAAGTGGAATGTGCGTTCCGTAATGGGACAACTTTTCGTCATGCAATGCTTAGCCTGAAAGTGATTATTTTACTTGCTCAAAAGGGAACGATGTTTCGTTTAATTCGCGACTGATTTGCTTAATTGCTGTTATTTATCACGATATACGATGGGGTGAGGGTTGGAAATTGGGGTGTGGTGTAAAAGGGAAACTCAGAAAGGATCGGTGGGAGGGGGGGGAGTACCAGACTGCTACCTAAAGAGCTTTAAAATTTTTTTTTCTTAATATTTTCTGACCGCTGTCTATAGAATAGAGTAGTGAACGAGGTCTATAGATGTTAACTTTCGGACAATTATTTGAATGGCTAAGTTTGTCACACCGAATGTGGTTGTTTTCTACAATAACGCTTTTATTTCCTGTAAAATTGAGGAGGGGGGGGGGGGGAACAGTGCATCTGGTGCTTAAATCTTTCTAGCAAAATTTGTTGTATTGTGGTTTGGACGCTTTTCCAGTACTAGTATTTGATTTTCTGATGTTGGCTTTCGCGACTTTAAGCTTTTTTTTGAAAGAGGAAATTCCTTTAATCATATATTTTGAAATCGACATGGATTGGGATATTTTCGTTGTTTTGTTTAATTTGAAGGCTCATGACGCAATGTTATCCGAGGGTGGTGGTGGGGGGTGGGGGGTGAGTTTTAGTCTAAAAAAAAAATTTTTCTAGTCCTGAATTTGTTTGGCTTTGTAATTTCGCTTTCTAGGCTATTACTAGCGTAATTAATTTTCCGACTGTTTACATTCAGCTGATTTTACGTTATTTTAAACTTTAACTTTTTCTAGCTTGCCCCTGGAAGTTCCACTCCTCCAGTCGTCGCCGACCTGGTGAGCGACGAGGAGGAGAGGAGGTGAAGGTAGAGGTAGAGGAGGTCCCCGTCGTCCTACCTGACGTCCTGTTCCTACTGGAATTAATCCGTGTTGGCAGCCCGGAGGTTGCTGTGGCCCATGTGCCCGAAGAGGCACCCCTCGCAGACCCTGAGCCACCTCCAGAAATTCTGGAGGTATGCGTCACTTTTCGCCGCTCCGGTCACCCATGGCGCCGGGATTAGGCTTGTCATATTCCTTTGGCGTCGGCTAAATTATTCGAACGGCTTAATTGTAAAAAAAAATTAGTCCTCTATTAAATATTTTGTTTGTGATTAGTTAATTCTTGTTTTGTTTATTCAACTTTAGTGATGTTCCGGATTTTCGTTTGACGTGTCCGACGAAAACCCGAAACCGTGAATTATTTATTCAGTAAGGCTTATTTCCTAGGTAACTCCGACCTTAAAGGATTTAGGTTACCATTCTTAATATAGGTAGCCGTGACTGATATAGGTGTCTGTGGTTGATATAGGATATTGTGGCCAGGGCTCCTAGATGGCCTTTGCAAAGTTATCTCAATTGACTTTTTTCGAGCTTGCGTTTGGGCGTGCCGCAAGGTACGGAAAATCGGTCAAAGTGTCGGGGCTCAAAAACTGGTCGTCACTGCTGACTGACTACTTGATACGATAGTAATTACTTACACTTGCCATCCGTACATAATTTTAGCTTGTACGGCTACTTAAGGGTACCAAGGTTAATCGTACGTAGTTTTTAGGGATTATTTTTACGTTTTTGCGTATGATTTTTCGCTGGTATTGTGAGGCTGACTAGGTAAGTTCTATGTCCGCCATTTTCCGGGTTGTTATTGCGCATCGTATTGCTTTTGTTTATGTGCTTACAGCACTTGAAGTGAACCATCAAGGTTATTCTATTTCCCGAATTCTTTAATTAGTTACGTACATCTTGCTTTAATACAATTTTCAAATGCTTAGGCATGAATGTCTTACGTCAATCTCTTGTAAATTTGCTTGACGCCTCCGTTTTACGTAGTGCTATGCCATGTGAGCCTAACTGACGTAACTTTGGATTTCTCGTCCTTAGCATAATTTACTTAAAATTATTACTTAATTCCCTTCAAGTGTGCGCAATTCCAATCCGTATAATCGTCGGAACTGAACACAACATAATTCGTAAAACCAAAATTGCTGACTGATCGTCGATTTGGAACTGATGTGCGTCGCTCGTCCCGCACGCTTCATATTTATACGTTTTTTTTCCACCGATACATCGTGGAAAGCTTATAATCTTACCTTATTTTACCAATAAATACATAAAATGATCCATGTTGACACCTAAGGTAATTTTACGGTAAGTTCATAACTTATTTACGTTCTATGAAGAAAATTTGGATTTCTACGGAGCTATACCGCACCCTTCACATTTGTAAGTTTTATCTCCATTGACGAGGTAGGTTCGTGCCAAACTGCGACACTCATTTGCTGACAACGCGATATTTACTGTTTTGCTGTTGACAAGATGGATTTGTCTGCGTTATCGTTAATTATTTGTCGGCCATTACCAATTTGCTATGATTTTCGGCAATTGACACTATCAAGAATTCGTTTATTTATTCTCGATCCTATTAAGGATATTGGCATTTGCTTATTACCAGTGTCGGCAACGTCACACTTAACAACTTTTCTTTCGCTTTGTGTAGCGACTGTCGTGCTAATTTTGACATGAGATTTTGGTTTTCGGCAAATCGTGTGCACTGATAGTTATGGCTATTTAATTGTGTGAATTCGCTAGCCTATTTTTGTGTGCTTCGTTGTTTTAATTCTGGCGAATGCACTCTTCACATTTGTACGGCATTTCTCCAGAATGAAAACCGGGGGAAATCGGGTTAGTATTCGTGATCCTGTACTAATGCTTGATCGAAATTACGCTTACGCCTAATTTCTGGGGTATTAGTGCTGGAACGAGTCAGATAACCGTGGCTTGGGCGTAACTTGCGCTTCTCTACCAATTCTTGTTCCTTAAGTCTTAAACGTTTCTGTAACGTCGCAGACGTGCGAGGTTCGGGTAACTTAAGTTTTCGCTTCCCTGCTCCGTTGGCTGGAGTGGTGGCTAGCTGGGGGATAGCTGGACGAGGGGGGGGGGTAAGCTTTTGCTGTGGGTGCAAGCGAAGTGCATCGATTTCTGCGGCGTGATCGGATGCGTCGAGGTGTAGTTTGGAAAGCAAATCGCGGATTTCCTGTTCGTGCAGTCGACGATTCGATCAGCGAAACATCTGCTCCGCTGTCTAAAAGTACTACTTTAAATTGCCGAAATTAAAAATTAGATGGGGCCTTGGGTAAGCAGATTTCGAGTTGTAGCCTATGTAGTCAACTCAAACCTGATTTGGGTCTGCTTTGTCTACGCGAGTTTCGTTTGTTGGATCTAGTTCCTCGCTTAGGCCTCTAGTGTCTATCGCCGCCGCTGGATGGAGTTGGTGTGGCGTTGGGTTGCTTGAAAACTTCGATTTTGCTTGTTGCTGCGTCTCCCTTTTTTCTTGACGTTATCTTCGTTTTTCTTCTGTAATTTTTTCGGGGTTAGAAGTGCTGTCCCAATAAATTAGATTGTTAGTGATGTTAACGACAGAATTAGAGGAATGCGTAGCTTCCATTCTTGTTGATTACGGTCGGGAATATTGATGGCTTCGCGGAATGAATTAAATGCGATCTTCGCTCGTTGGTGTCCGATGTGCTTCGGAATTCGACTGTTCTGTCATCTCCGATTAATTCCAGAACTATGGGGTTGTTGGATTTGGATAAATTTAATTTCGAGTGGAAATTTGTGGAGTCAATACTGTCTTTAAAGAGTGTTAACATGACTGATACGCATGATAGCTTGAAAATCTTGTTTACTTTGCTGAGTTGCTCCATGAAATTTGTTGCGAGGTGGGAGTTTAGATTTAGAGCTGGAGCTATGTATTTTTCGGGAATTGTATCGAAATTCGAAGCTAATATTGGCAACGTTAGTGTCCTGTCCTTGAGCGCTAGTTTTTGCTGGTGCCAGTCGACTGTTGAGTATAAATCGAGTAATAAACCTGCAGCGTTGATTGTCGAGTGAATTTTCTTGCTGTGAAATAATTTATTGGTTTGTTCTCTAGGCGTGGGGGTGGGTGAAGGAAATTCAGGATGTTCGGTACTGGTTGTGTTGATTGGAATTTTTTCCGTGCTGGAGTACCCTGCTAACTCAAAAAAACCTGTTACTTTTTGAGCCGTCTTCTAGTTTTTTGACTGTTGAGCGCTAGTTTGCTGCTGCTGGTTGTTTGAGGTACGGAGACGAGTACAGTTTGCATTGTTGCTGTTGCGATTGCGATTGTTGCTACGTTGGCGACTGTAGGATGACAAATTTAACTGTTGATTGTCCCTAGACTCTTGATTATTGCTTCTTTGTTGGTTCGATCTTGAGTAATTTCCTCGCTTTTCTTTTTTTGGACTTGGTTTTCCGTCTTTTTCAGCCGTCTAGTGTTGGCTGCTCTGACGATTTCCAGTCTTTGTTCTTGTGTTCTACAATCTTTGCTGATATGGTATTTTCCGTAGCATCGAAAGCATGTGCGTGACTTTTCTTTCCGCCTGGAAACGTCGCCTCTGGTTTCTTGCACGGCGCCACGCATTTTTAGGTTTCTAACTTCTGCTTGTTTTTTCGATTTCATGCAACATTTTTGATAGATCGGCGGCTGTTACGTTGGCTGTTTCGTCTGGGGCTGATGACGTGAAACCCGTGCTAGTTGTCGGCTTAGGTGCTGGCTTCTTTTTAGGCTGTTGTTCTCCTTCCTCTGCATATTTGCTAATCTCTGACGTTTTAGCGTGGCGTGAAGCATTTCTTCCTAGCTCCTAGGCTTTTGATTAGCTAAGAACGTTTCTTTCTCTGGGCATGGCTGATTTAAAGGTGCATCTCATGGTTTCGTCTCGCATTCTCTTCGTAAGTGTTGCTTCTAATACGCTATCTTCTGGCTAAACCATCCAGATTTTGGCTGCCATGATTTCAAGACGATCGGCGCATGCTTCGATTGATTCCCCTTCATACATTTTTGCCCTTAAAAATTTAGCTCAAGTAATTTCGGCTCCTCCGGCGCCGAATCTTTCAATTAAAGCTGATTTGAAAGTTGGCCAGGATGTTTGTTCGGCGATTACTAGGCTCGTTGCGACGAAACGAGCTGCTCTGTTGATGCATTTGTTGGTTGCTGCTGCTATCAGCTCGCTATCTGGCAAATGGAGATCAATTTTCCTCAGGTTATCCGTAAGAAGGAGGAAGGTGAAAATGTCGGTCCCTCCTTCCCTTGAGAATTTAGGCAGGTTTTTCTTTGCTTCTCTAATATCCTCCCACATTCGGGCTTCTACTTTGTCCCTAATTCTTTCGTTGCTGTTGTTTTGTGGGGTACTTCTTATTTTTTCTGCTAGCCTATTTAAAACTTCCACTTGGCTTTTGTTGGCTTGCTGTAGGCCTGCTAAAATTCGTGAAAAATTGCTGCTATCTGATGCGGTGGGGGTTGAAAAATCACCTTATATCGACGCTTATTTTCACAATCACACGAAAAAACAAATTTCCGCAAATTTTCCTGGAAGGACTGCTAACTATCTAAAATTTGCGGAAATTTGTTTTTTCGTGTGATTGTGAAAATAAGCGTCGATATAAGGTGATTTTTCAACTTTAAAATGAATTTTCACAGTAGACCATGTGACATTTTCAAAGATGTGGTGGGGCTTGAATGTAATATTGGCTGCTCTTGCTGGCTTGTAGTCTGCGTTGTTCTGGGTGGAGCCAAGAAAGGTGGGAGATTGACGTTTAATCCATCCGAAAAATAGAGTGAATTATTTAGTGGAAGGCTGTGATGCTGTGGTGAGCGACTACGTGAATAATTCATTCTATTTCTCCTGGAATCGTCTGGTGAATTTGAGCGAGAGCGCTGTGGAGGGGGATCATGGGGGGGGGTACGTGATGCCGATGCTCATCTGTTGGCTGCTGGCGTAGTGGAGATTTCTCCACAACTGTGCTACGCTTTTTAGCAGGTGCTCTAGGCACGCGCTTATGCTGTCTGCTCTGCCGAGATTGAGTCGGCTGCTTAGCGGGAGGAGCAGGTGCGTCGGTCGTCTGCTGGGCGGAAGGGACAGGCGCATTGACAGCATGAGCATTTGCTAGGCGTTTGGGTGTCACAATCGGCCTACCACTAGTCGAAAGCTTTAAATCGCTCCTGTTTTTAGGAACTTTTTTCGTGCTTTTGCTAGCTGTAGTGCTTTTCTTGTGACTAGGCATGATTATGTCCTAAATTCGATCGATTAGACTGGGAGGAAAATTTGATTTTGAGTAGCCTACTAGCTCTGGGTTTCTTTTTTTTCTTATTTAATCCGAAAACTCGCTACTTCGCTCAATAATGACTAACGTGCTGCAGTTTTCTTAATGATTAGGCGTGGGTTAAGTTCGAATCTAAAACTTCGACACCATTGTAAATCTCTCGTAATTCCTGATTGTTTGAGTTAACGAGGATAACAGGTACGTAATAATAAATTCGTACCGGCCGGCGCTAACGCAATCGTTACTAACTACAGCACATAAAAGTAATAATGAGCAAAGTAAGGGAGTCCACACAAGACATAGGTCCGAAAGCTATTTCAAAATGAGGTGATCTTCGATCGGTTTGAGCTTCAATTTTTGTTGTTTTTTTTACTTCTGATGAAGGTGAAAGGATAACCACAGACCCTGTGTGTAATCACCGAAAATTCAAGTGAACTTATGTTCATCCATGTGTGGTATTTGCGTAATTATTCTCGTGATGTCATCAGATCGCCACAGTAGAAATTGTAAACACCGGTTACCGGTTTTTACCATCATTAGCAAGGCTGTTGCAGTTAATAAGTTAATATTATATTGATAAGAAGTATCGGTTGTGTATCGTTAGATACTGATACAGATTGATATCGATATTTTATATCGGAAAGGGCTAATTTTTAAAATAATTACAAATGTTCAGGTCTTTTCCACATACATGTTTATTGAAAATGAAGATCCTCCCAGAGAACTTGTTCTCACCAGGAGAATCTTAAGTTCTCCGAGTCGAATCCAACGAAACTGTTAAAAGATTGGGATCCTTCCCTATGCCTACGGCACGTTTTTACCTCATTAATGCAGTCATTTATGCAAAATATTGCGTCACTTCCGCCTCTATCCCAATTCCTCCTACCCTGCTCGCGTCCACTCACTTTTCTTGCTGCGAAAGCACGATTCAATGCAGCAAGGCGGGCGGGCTGTGTTTAGTAACAGTTTCGTCGGATTCGACTCAGAGAACTTAGATTCTCCTGGCGAGAACAAGTTCTCTGGGAGAATCTTCATTTCTCCTTTGCAGAATCCTCCTCACTGTGTTACAAGATTGGGATAGATTAGGAAGCAGTGCACAGCCCAGAATCGCTCCGAAGATGGCTGTGGTGACCTTGGTCCCACTTGGTAATCATCCAGTACTTACACCCCAGACCACCCAGGGACACCACTAACCGCCACCTCGGCATCCAAGTAAGGGTCCCAGAGGACGGCCCCTGCGCTCAGCAAGGGATACGGTCCCTCCCTGGCGCAGGCCAACAGCCGGACAAACCAGGCTGCACACTGCCAGTTCGGTGTTACCAGTACTGCCCATCCTACTCGATCCACGATGAGCTTGTATGAGCAGCGTCCAATCAAAAGACATAGGGGGGAAAAAGTACAGAAAGAACAGACCCCAATTCATGGTGAACGCATCCACAAACTCTGCCCCTGGTCAGCATCCCCACGACCCACATCGCTGCAATTGGACCGTCGCCTCCGATGCGAACACGTCCACGTCTGGTGTCCCAAACCACCTACAAATCTTCTGGAACGCCGCAGAACACAATTGGAAGTCAAATCTGTCCCAGAAATTTCGAGAGACCATCCGCTGTAACATTCCACTTCCCCGGCACAAATGCCGCCTGTACCAAACAATCCAACTGACTTATGCGTTGTTCTAGGCTACGGACCATGGCATTAAGCACCTGGGACTTCGTCCCCCACCCCTTAATGATTCACATACGACACGGCCACCACGTCATCCGAAAGGATTCGTACGAGCTGTCCCCTGATCAGGTCTCCAAAAACGTCTAGCACTTTCAGCATAGCCAATAATTCTCTCGCATTTATATGCAGGGCAGCCTCCCTGGGTTGCCACCTGCCCTGCGCCTGCGAATCCCTTGTGGCTGCTCCCCAGCTTATGTCCGAAGCGTCCGTTGCCACCACTACTGCGGCCTCCACAGAGACCCAGGATTTTTCTACCAATGGGTAACTTAGCACCTTCGCCCACCAGCTCAAATCCTCGCAAGACCCCTGCGAGAGGCTTCCTCCGTGCACCCCCGCAAGACACCAGGTCACCAGGTCGTATTGCCATTAACGTGTGTGCAACTTGCCGTTCTCCACAGCACACAACAAACTTTCCGCCAGGCCCAACAACCTTTGAAGCTCTTTAACAACCGTTACCGGGTCCCGTTGCAGTCCCGCAACCAATCGTACCATAAGAGCCCGTTTTTCAGGTGGCAGCACAAAACGGGCTCACTTCAGATCCAACATCATACCCAAAATTTCAAACCCTGCGACGGCACCAGAACACTCTTACCGTAATTTACGAAAAAAACGTAATTTCTGCAAGGTTTCCAATACTCCCCCGCACATCATGCAGCACACCTGCTGCGGACGGGCCTATCACTGCAAAATCATCCAGGTAAACGAAAACTAACACACCGGCCCGGCGCAAGAAGCGCCTCACCACTGACATAAGTTTCATAAAAGTACCTGGGGCCGAAGCCAAACCAAATGGCATCACAAAAGCGGTACAGACAACCCTGCCAGAAAAACATTAACAATCGTCAGGCACCATCCTTTATTGCCACTGCATAATAAGCTTGAGACAGATCGATGGTTGCCATCCACCACCCTGGCTGTAAATGCTCTACTATCCATGGTAGTGTATCCAAGTAGCACTATCTCACCACAACAAACTCATTCAAGCTTTTCAGATTCAAAATTATCCTGATCGACCCGTCTGGCTTTTACACTGAAAGAAATCTGGGAAACAAATCCTACTCTCCCGTTTTTCACCCTTTCAATTACACCTCGAGCTAACATCTCGCCCAATTTTGGGGCAATCTCTTTCGCATCGCCAAATAATGGCGGTCTCACCGAAACTGCCCTCAGCAGTGGCGCATTGCCCAACTCTAGACCAGCCCCGTTTACAATTTCCAATGCCGCCGGCGACACCCCAATGCCCGCCCACTCTGCACGACGGCCCCTCAAACTTCCAGCACGCCAAGTGCTCATCATTTCTAAGCTCCGTTCCAGCTTTTCGCTTACAAATAATCCAACCGCCCACACAACAAAATCCCCTACGCATGCCACCACGTACCGCATCGCCCAAAAAAAAAATTTTTAAACTGAGCCAAATGCACGTTTTTCCACCACCAACAACTACTGTTTTCCACAGCCCGCCACTTGCGGTTTCCGTCGGTTCAGTCAGTTACTTACTCTGACAATGGGTTTCACATCTGAACTCCCAAACTCGCGTCTCTTTCACTATCGTTACTCTCCAAATTCGGCTACACAAACCAAAAATAAACACTACGAACCTGACAATCCGTACAAAACCACTGCCGCCACGTTCTCAAGCAATTATATCCACGTGCGGGCGCACTTGGCGGGCTTAACAATCCGCCACATGGCTTGTCCTCGCCAAATCTGCTGACACCATGCCGGCCGCCATCTTAATACTCTACACCCAGTCTCGATAGAAAATACTCACCACCAACCGCGTAGCCACGCTGCTGGCCTTGAAAGATGGCACACTCCAGTACAACTGAGAAAACGATCGTTCGAAACGAATTCCTATTAATAATTCAACAATCTGTAGCAGCGGACGCTATGACGGCTGGGGTACTTGTAGCGCCCCCGACATCCTTGGTTGACGAGTATTTCTTAGCATCAGGTTTTGTCGTTATGACGACTTTTTACGTTCAATCACACAGCATGGGCTACAGTCCCGGCTTGGGGGATGGAGCGTCGGTGTCCTAACTAAGGCCTAATCTGAATGCTACTGGTAATTACACTGCAACCAACGGTGGATTAATTTAACTGTTTAAACGAAGTGTAAAAGCTAAAAGGGCTACATAATAGTTTACGCTTAAAAACAATTAATCTACTAGGGAACGAACCTGAGGTTTAAAAACTCTTGGTTTTTATTTTAAAACATCAGAATGAAAAAATAAACACTTTACATTTGGAGTTCACTAGTTTATGTCTTTACAAGTTTGCAAAAACAAAATAAATCAAGAATTCACATTAGAAATTCACTTGGATACAAGAACAACGATGTTTGTTCTTAAACACTTAATTTAGACAAGAAAAAGCATTTTTATCTTGGGTTCCTATCCAGGAATACCCAGCAAGCTGAACCGCGTCCGCTAAGTTACTATATTTGACAACTGTAGTTTTCAAGTCGTCCCACAGTTATTTTTCCTCGCGAGGATCAAACCGTCCCTTTGTTTACATTAAAGAATGAACAAAGTAAGAAACTGGCCTTTTAGTAAGAGATGCCTACTCTAACATTATGGTGGTAAAGACCAGCAATGCCGATAAGGCTTACCAACCATAAAGACTCCAAGCTAGAGGTTAATTTAATTTAGACTATGAATTTAGTATTGGGGGGTCCTAAAGATAAACTTCTAAAGTTAAACTAGTTACTTACAACCACTACCATTTTGTCCGGCATGGCAATCCCGGACGTGACATCTCCACACCCGACCGGCGTGACCCTTCTAGCTTGAGAGATCTGTGAGCTGTGCTGACTGAGCTGTAGAGGGAGGGCGACTGGGGCTTTTTATGCTGGAGCAGCGGATTTTCTGGACCAAGGCACGGACGCCGAGGAGAGCTACGGGGGTCTGATTGGTGGAGGGCCAGGAGAACAATGGGAAAGTCGGTAGAGCAAAGGGTTTTGGTGCAGAGCTGTTTGAAGGAGTAGGGAATGGTTAGAGATCGACCAAATAGAGTTTTTAACTCTTGAACTTTGGGAAATGGTCTTTGCATTGGGAAATTGATTATTGATTGAATATTTACAAATGCACATCGTGAATTGGCTCGTGTTAAAGCTTAGTACTTTGGTTTGGGTAATACATAAAGTATTACTATTAAATTTTACAAGATTTAACTGAAAACTGCAGTGTTATACACCACAACTAGTTTTGGCGGGGGGGGATTTGAGGATTCGAAGTTTTTAAGCACAGTTTGACTTTCGGATTGCATGGAAATAGACCTTTTATAAATATCTTTTGGTTTTTAATAGCAGAGCAAGCTAGTAGTAACATTCGGATGGGTCAGTCGAGTTTTGGAGAGAACTAAAACAAAACATATATACACAAAAATTCGAGTCCGGTGATTGCCGATGTCTGTATTTTTTTTTTGACTAGTGGTAGCATTTTGGGGGCAAAGATTATTATTAATAAAGCATAAAAGAATAAATAGATTAGGTTAGAGAATGCTATAACGCATTTAAGCTTAAGTAGAATAAATAACTTCAAAGTTAAAGGACAGGTGACGATCGCTGTGGAAATTTTTCATAAAGGTTGCAGCTGTTCAACATAATAAAAAATATCACACTCACAAAGTAGTCTGTACAATTAAGTAGGAGGTTAAGTACCTTCGCAGAGGAAGCTCCTCCTCTAAAACACTAAGCTAATGTTTTCAGCTTTATGCCTAAGTGAAAATAAAAGGTAAATACAAATTTTTACAAGTGGCGAAAAATGGCGTCTCATGCGCTACGGTGATTTTACGGCTCCGGTTTCGTGCGTTTTTCTAAAGGTTGTAGAATGACTTCTAGATGGAATTTTCGTACTCTGTTTGCGGGGGGAAACAGATAAAGTTCGTGGCTATTAAGGGGTTGCAAGATGGGTCGTTTCTGTCCATTAATAAAAATTTGGCTGATGGTAAAAGACCGAGGTCTTTTTGCATTTTGATGCGTTCAAGAAAAAAAAATTGTTCGTTGTAAAAACGAAGTTTTTTCGGCGGCCTGCGTTTACAAGGGAAGTGCTCTGGAGTGGCTGACAAGTCAAAGTTAAACAGGACCGATCATTAGATAGACATACACTGTAAGCAAAGCACACACTTTGGGAAGGTTAAAAACAAGATTAATTCTAACAAAACAGCTACTTTAATACATTTACCAGCTGCGAGTGTGACCATGACTTGTTCTCTACGTCCAGTTGCCTCATCGAGAGCAAGGGGTGGCAATGGTGGTACCAAACTGGGCGATAACGCAGGGTACGGAGCAGATTTCACCATGCCCGAGCACTGGACTGACCCCATTGCTAGTGCCTTCACAAATGCTGAGCCATCACACACAAACCTGTAGGAAAGCAATAATTCCACATTAGACCTTCATAATATAATCTATATGCTACGTCTTGGATGTTCCCCGATTGTAGCAGATTGTTAAAAATTAGCACTGCCCGTATTGAACCCTACGTAGAATTTTCATATTTTTGATTAGTATCAGATTAATATTTTTGATGTCATAATGGATAAAATTAAAGACAAAATTATTTTTTTTTGCTTATCATAAAATAATTACCTTTAGGCCATGCAAAGTACAAAAAATGGTTCTCAGGCCCTCCGCATCGATTTTTTTTGTCAGAAATAAAAATAATTGACGCGGCATTAATTAGTGACTTTTCTCAAGTCAATATTAGTCTCATCACTACTGTTGTGTCAATATTACATCATCCACTGCATCAACTAAAAAGCCTCGTACCAAATTATTGATCTAGGCTTGCTTTGAATAAAAATTTCCGAAAAATAGCTTTTGAAATGCTGTGTTGAAGCAATCTGGATATTCTTTTTTTTTTAATGTAAGCAGTCAACACCTTCCCCTTTTAGTAATATCTTTCCTTCAATGAGAAATAAAAGCTTTAACCACTATTTGGATGGATTGCTTTCCGATGACGAATGTGTCATGACATACACGTTTTAGTTCTGATAACTACAAAATGGTAATTCAGGATGGCGTTAGTAACAGTGCAAACTCAATGCGAGACAAAAACTTGACAGGATTGGGGAATTTTAAGCCAGATTCAAGTGTAAGTCAACCATTTGAAGACATTAAACACAACTTTGATAGTCGCGAATTGTTCATCCAATAAAAATGAACTTCAGTATGAAAAAGGTTTCTTTTTACCACAAAATGTGTTAAAATTTTTTTTAAAACGCCTCATCCCTCATTAGTTTTAAACTTTCTGTGCCCAAGAACCGAATGTAATTAAAAAAAAAGCCTCATCAGTTTTAAACTTTCTGTGCTCGAGAACCAAATGTAATAATAAAAATAAAAAATAAAAAAGCCTCATCCCCCGTCAATTTTCAACTTTCTGTGCCAGATAACCACTTTAACTTTGCATGGCCTTAGTTATTTGCTTAAATTGTTTATTCAACACTATGTACAACCATAGGTTCCTTAGCTTCTCACCAGGCAGCATACCTTCACGATCCTAACAGGCATTGCTACCAATCCTCGACTTTTGTTTAGCAAACTATCCAGTTCAGCGATATTACAGAGCCACCATTGAGCCCCGGACTTAAACCTGGTAGCTTGAGATAGGGACAATAATCAAGTTACCACCAGTTGCTATCAGGCAACCACTACTGATCTATACTTGCTCGCAAAGTAAACAAACTCCTGGTTGAAGACGCATTTACTGCAGCGAAGATGTACTCCAAACATCAGCATACAATATTTACAGTTGCCACAGAACAGCAGCTAACAATGACAATGACAATTCTTGCAAGTTCATTTTGGTAATGACCATGTTGGGACCGTACTCGTAGTTTTGCTTTAAACTCAAACGTTAAATAACAATGCTAATTTAAACAATCCTCTTGGATTCACAGCGGTTATGGATGCAACGAATTCAAACAGCGTCCCAAAGAAATGTTAAATAACCCAACACAAATTAAAGCAGACAACCCATTGTTGATAGACATTACATACTTAACATGAAACTAGCTCAGGAGTACCAGCTATTCAGCTGTCATTGTTGCTCGTGCCTTTCATGACATGCATAGCTTCTACTATAAAGGCAGCAGAATGAAGACAAGTGAAGTCAGCTTGATATTTATATAGGCTGGGAGGAATCTCCGACAACAGTGGACACAGATGACAACTGAGCAGAGAGCATGCATGTACATTAGACCACACGCAAATCGGTCAAGATGAGCAAATCAGGAAACATAGCATCTGGCATGTTATCCTTTCCTACAGGTTCACGTTACAGTAATTTCCACTCATGCCTAGGGACCTGTGGTCGCAATCGCCATAACACTAAATCTTCTAAGTTTTCGAAAATTCTAAAAAGTCGCTAATTTCAATTCTATTAATGAATTTAATGTTTTTGACATTGAAGACGTTCAGAAAAGGTTAATGCATTCGAGTCATAAGTCTAAGGGAGCGGACATGTGAGTCCCAGATGATAGATTTTTTCCAGGCTTTTGTCGTAGGCGCTTGAGCTAGAGTGGGAACAGGGTCAATGACACAAATGTGCT
The DNA here is from genome assembly GCA_023313725.1 of Lithobius niger. Classification (NCBI taxonomy): domain Eukaryota; kingdom Metazoa; phylum Arthropoda; class Chilopoda; order Lithobiomorpha; family Lithobiidae; genus Lithobius; species Lithobius niger. The sequence goes on along the minus strand of JAHWFP010011219.1, from coordinate 43,291 downwards.
GATGATAAGTGTGTCACATGGTTCATGCAGATGGTTCAGCTGGCAGGTATGAATTCGTTGCTAACCTTGTTGAGTTCATTCTATCAAGAAGAGCGATTTTGTCGACAAAATTACTGATTTGGGTGATGTCGCTGTGCACCGGAAAATTTGGGTTCACTGATGAATTCCGACAGCAGTTGACGCAATTTTATTGAGTAAGGCTTCCTGACAGATTTACATATAGTTTTCCAGTTATTACGCCCTGGCGCAGTAGTGTGGTACGATCCCCCTTTGTGGATTCAATATGCCTTGAGTGTAATTCATCACTTTTGTTTGGCTGCAGAGATAAAATCAGGCGAAGCTGAACAGTATAGGATCCAATGTTACCAGATCTGTCCAACGCGCATTCAAGAGCAAATTGTGCAGCAGGATAGAATCACGAGATGGAGAAATCTGAACTCGTCGTCGTTAATTTTATTACATATAGCACAGCAATGATTATCAGTATCAATTGATTCAGCCTTTCCTGTGTGCTCACTTCCATGTCAGGAACATTTGCTCGATTTTATCTTAAAGACTTAACACTCGTTATCCTCGTGTCCTCCATAGAATTAAAAAAAAAAAGCATTATTTTTATGTTCAAACCATCAGATTTCAAAGAAGAAAACTAATTTGTAGCCTTATCCTGTGGCACGTCATCACTCATCAGGAGTATCAGTTCCCAATAATTGGTAGCAATTTTTCGTCTCGCTTGTCAATTTGGGAGTGGTTCCGAAATTGCTGCACTTAGATTTTCAAGTGAAAGATTAACAGCATTTAGATTTAAATCATGCTAGAGTCTAAACTTAAACTTTAACAAAATACACAACCATAGTCAAGCTTGTATGGTTGGATAAGCAAGAGACGGTTCACTGCATGGCAGAAAGAGTTTTGTCATAGGCTGCCTTCCAGCCAGTAACAGATCTGGATTCAACCACATTATGAGGAAGGTTCCAGTGGTCAATCACGCGATACGAAAAGTGCTTCCCGACATTGGTGTTCACACGTGTGCGTTGTAACTTGAGGCTGTGTCCACAAGTACCAACAGAGGAGGCCAAGGTGAAGTACCCTTTAGCCTCGGTGCGATCAATCATACTCAGAACTTTGTAGGTGTGAAATTCGGCAGTCATAAAGGCTCATAAAGCCAAGCTCCTTGAGCCTAACGTCGTATGGAAGTGCACACAATCGTGGAACAAGCTTGGTAGCGCGCCTCTGAATGCACTCAAATAGCTGCTGGTAGGGGTGTGCGAGTAGAATAATTTTAATTTGAGTCGAGCTGAGCCGAGTTTGTAACAGAAGAATCAAGTATAGAGCCGAGTTCGAGTATTTGGTGAACACACTTATTTTGCAAATAATAAATAATAAAATAAATAATAAATGTTAGTGTAATAATAACTAAAATGCTGCTTAACTGACTGTGTGGGTCGACGTTTACGACTGGTTTTCCAGTTTTCAGGATATAACTTTTAAAATGGTTAGAGCTAGCTAGTGGCTTTTAATTTCCACCACTGGAAAGCTCTCGTCGAAATGATGACTGGTATTTTGAACGTCAAAATCGGTCAAAAATTGACGACTATCGCATTTTCACCGGATTTTAGTTTTCCGAATATGGATGCAAGCAACGAGCAGAGTTCGAGTATACGTTGCGTACTCGGCTCGGCTTGAATTTTTCGAGTATCGCACATCCCTAGCTGCTGGTCCTTAATAAGTTGAGGGATCCATACCTGTATGGAGTATTCAAGGTGTGGCACGCTGTATGACGTGTAGTGTGTTAAGGGAGGTGGTGCTGAAGAAGGAAAAATGCTTCTTGAGTTGGCCAAGCAGCATATTAGCGCGTCGGGCAGCAATAGCACATTGCCCGGTGACCTTAAAATTAGAAGTAAACGTCACACCAGGGGATTTGGCCTGAAGGATTTCAGGAGCTGCTCAGTACCAAGAAAATAGGTAGCATGGAAGTTGTTAGGACCAACATGAAGCACTTGCTAGCATTGAACTCCATGCCATTCTTCAGGGCCGTATTACTGATCTAGTTAAGATCATCTCGGATGATGATAATCTTCGGCGTGAGGAGTTTTCATTAACAATTTGTCATTAACGAAGACACTACATTGAGATTTAGCAAGGTCAGACAGATCGCTGATAAAGAGGAAAAGCAGGGGGCCCAGAACTGTACCCTGCGGAACACCACTGAGAAAAGGTGCCTAGTCTGAGGTACGTCTTTCATAAACCACTCGTTTTTTTGCGGCCTAAGAGAAAACTTCTAAGCCAGTGTAGCAGGCTGCCGGTGATACCAAAGTTCTCAAGTTTTCTGAGAAGACTGGGGAACAGTGTCGATGCCTTTTTGGATATGGAGGAGAATAATGTCGCAGGGGATACGGTTATCAACAGAGTTTCATAAGTAGCCACGGAACTCAAGAAGATTGCTTTGACAAGAGTACCCGGCACGGAAACCATGCTGCCTCCTACTGATTATACTGTTAGCGTCACAACAGTTGTAGAGTTGACTTAACTAGCTTCTCAAGGTGCTTAGCCACTTGAGATGTCAGGATGATGGGGCGATAATTTTTTGAGCTTTGGCGAGCCTTGAAGATGGGGATGATGTTGACATTTTTCCAGTCATCGGGAACGATCGCTTCAAGTTAACAACCGTCTTCATTATTAAGTTTTCATAGTTGTTTCTAGATCTGTTATACCAGATTTATTTTTATTACTGTTGGTAGGATTTATTAATTCTGAAGACAGACTCGCGAGAGAAGAGTTAATTGGGGTACTTGGTGAGCTGGCCGAAAGGACCAATTAAAGGTGGGAACAGGGGTAGATGACATATCCCACGATAATTCAGTTAATTGTCCCATTTACATGTCCAGCACCTTTCTTGGTCTTGCCTTTCTTAGGGCAACCCATTTTGCTTTTAGGCATTCTTATGGTAATGTTAGTGAATTTGGTCTTTTTCAGACTTTTGGACAATGTGTTTGTGGGAAGATTTAGTGATCGGATTTTGTTCCACATTATCCATAGCGAGTAAACTATTAAAAATTGCAAAACTGTCCTGGGACAGTTAACGTTATTGTAGTGAAGGGACACTATTCATCACTTTTTCTCGTCATCTTGTGTCTTCAACTCCACAGTTGTTTACAAGAACTTTCATCCCCATTTTCTCGTGTAAATTACCAGTTTCAAATTATGTTGTCTGTCCTTAATGAACCACAGCCCGTATTTTTTTAAATTTTTAATTCTAAAATGTCAAGGCTGCTTCAATACCATGCCTTCAAAAATGTAACCTAACTGCTTAATGATTATGTTTCAGTAATTTGACGTGCGATATACCAAAAGCGTAAAAATGCGTACGGGTGAGATTAATGGAGAAGCGTATAAAAGCGTATCTGTGAAGGAAAGGGTTAATTTACGAAAATTTCCCACCTTAACTTGCTGGTGTCTTCTTTATGATCTCTCCACTGCTTTACAGTAAGAGTGTTACAACTTCACTGTGCCAGATTATCTGTTTACTGCGAAGTGCCACACATTTGTGCAAATGTGGAGCCATCCCAGTTTGTACCACTTGCACTTGGCAAAGCTCCTTACATTGTCGCTTTCTCCTGTGTGTGGGTTCTCTTTAACAACTTTGCTCTTCATACTTAAACTCATCACTATGCAGCTTCGATTCGACTGCCTGAAGCAAAATGTTCTCGTGACGGCCTTTTACCTCTCGACGCACTGACAACACGCAGGTAGTGGGGGATGAATGTATTGTGTTGTTCCATGAACACGCAGCCACATCATGTAGTGGTGTTTCTGGACGTGACGTGCAGAGAATCACGATTCCAGTGTCACACCCCTTATAGTTGGAGTGGGAGCGGATGTAGTGGGACCCGAATAGATTCACTGCTCATTCATTAACACGAAACATGGAAGAGGGGCCCAAGGCGCCCTCTGTTTCAATACGACCCTTATTCCGTTATACCATCCTGACTGACGACGTCCATGGCTAGACCTACCTTTCCATGTCGTTTAAAAGGTCAGTATTTGCATTGACAGAAAGCCTTTCCGTAGCGTACTTCAAGAACACTTGACTCTCCTTTGACAGGGCAAGATGTTCCACATTGCGCCTTATATGGCATCACCGACTGATGCGGCGAGCAAACCACTCAAGGTTCACCGTGAGCGGGGAGGCAGATATGAGGCAGCAACGAGATTCAAGGCATTACGAAACGTGATAGGAAGAAGGTCAACAGAACGTTCAGCACCTCGTTGCAACGAAACAAGTTGTAGACGAACAAGTATGTTCCTACAAATTACAGCGCTACAAAACATTTCACAACAAGGGACACAAAAAACCTTCCCCTTCTACAATATACCACCGAAAGGTATTATGTTTTACGGAAGGAAGTCAACACAGTGAAGGCTTTCCCGTCGGCCTGAAGAACTATAAAACAACAGTTCCCTTGTGGGGGGGACCGAACGAGAAGGTCGATGAGTCCCTTATTGAAACTAAAGATTAAAGGGAAAAGGACTTGTGGGAAATCGCCCATCATCGAAAAATCGTAAGTACGCTTCCCATTGAAAGAGAATGGTAGGGCTTGAACGGAGGACCCACGTAGGGACCCAAAAGCCCGATAAAGTCCTTTCAAAGTGAAGCACCTAAACCCTTGTAATGCTAGGGCGTCCTACCTACACCACATAAGTAGGCAAAAGGTGGGAGACAGACAAATTTTCGCCTAAAAATTCTAGAGGATGGTGAAGGTGCGATTAAGCCTCAGTAACATTCGGAACATTCCGTTGTACTATCCTTCACCAACCGAAGGCGGGAAGGAGATTGGGTGACGTAAAGTTTCTATCCACCTAAAAGTGCGTCTGACGACAATGGCATCTACGTTAAAGCGAACCCAGTTCTAATTTTCATTCCGAAGAATGAGGTCAAGAAACCGGAATAATCGTGATAATATTTATCGCTTTCAAGGAACCATGATACGTTTAGAAAACCTCTGGGAAGAACCAGATTCATTTACACACTTGTAGACGAGTGAGTTACTCTAATTAACATTGTGGCCTTACACACCCTGAAAGGACATCCCTTTACATAACAGTCAATGTCACACGGGGTATGGCGTGTGCAGCATTGCTGTAACGGCGGACGCTACGACGGCTTAGGTGCTTGTAACGCCCCCGGTTTCCCTGGTGTACGTGGAGTTTCAGCTTGAGGTTAATCGGTGTTAATGACGACTTTTTACGTTATTCAACACAGCATGGACACTGTCCCAGCATGGGGGATGAAGCGCCGGTCCTAATTAAAGGGGCCTAACCTTAAACTGTCGGTATCGCTGCCACCAACGGTGGATTTAACTGTTTAACTAGCTAAAATCTAAAAATGGGCTACATATTTAATTTTACACTAAAATACAATTAATCAAATCTAGCAAACGACTGAAGCTTAAAACTCCTGGTTTTATTTTTGCGACAGAGAATGAAAGTACACTTTACATTATAGTTTGCTTCTAAAAACTTTTGAATACCAATTATTTAAATAGGCAACAAGTTTACATTTACATAAAGTAGCAAGTTTGAATATACAATTAGTATTTCATAAATTCAGACAAACACACTTGGTTTGAATAAAGTTTTAAATTTTCACATTAGAAAAAGTAAATCATGAGTGCTCCCGGAGACACCCGCAAGACTTGACAGCCGCAACTGATTAAAGTCTATCTGACAGTATGTTTCTTATGATCAACCGTCCACAGTTATGTTTCTAAGTTTTCCAAGTACAAAAAGATCAACCTCCCTTAGTTCCCTCGAGAACTGTTCTAAGTAATAAAAAGCCCGGCAATTTTACACTTAGGCATCAGTTTGTTTCAATTTGACTTCCACAAAGATCAAACCGTCATTTAGTTTAGATTAAAAATCCATTTAAAATAAACTGGAAAAATTTGGTTTTTAGAAAGAGAACCACTCTGACGTTATGGGGAGAGGAAACCTAAGATGCCGTTACAGGCGTCTCCACCATAATATTCTCAGCTAGAGAGTTAAGTTTTAAACTAAAATTTAGAATAGGGGGGTCCTAAACTGAACTTTCAAAAGCTAAACTATAATATATGAACCACCACCATCGTGCCCGGCATGGCATTCTCCGGACATGGCGTCTCCACTCCCGACTGGCGTGACCGGTCTCTAGCTTGAGATCTGTGAGCTGTGCTAACTATGCATTCTGGGGCTGGGGTTTTATGCACATTACCGGAAGTAAGCGCGGACTCGCGGGGTAGCTACGGGGGTCTGATTGGCTGAGGGCCTCGAGAACAATGGAAAGTGGGAGGAGAAGTCGGATGAACAAAGGAACTGGGTGCAGAGCCGTTTGAAGGAGTAGGAACATGTAAAACGGAAAAAGATCGGCCTGTTTTGAGTTTCACTCAATTGAACTTTCGGAAATGGGCCTTTATTTTGTATTATTGGCTACGGATTGAATATTTACATGTTGGCAACGTGATTAGGCTCTTGTTAAAGCTTATTACTTGGCTTTGGGTAATGTCTAGAACATTACTATTAAATTAAACAAGCTTTAACGGTAAACTGTAGTGTTAAACACCACAACTAGTTTTGGCTGGGGAGGGGGGCAAAATTGGGTAATTCGAAGTTTTTGCACAGTTTGACTTTCGGATTTGGTTTGAACAGATCTTTTTAAGAATTCTTTTAGTGTTTAATAGTAGATCAAGCTATTTGTAGGTTTCGGTCGGTCACAGTCAGGTCCAGAGGAGAACTAAAACAAACATATATACACTGAAAAATTCGTGTCCGGTAGAATGCCAGGTCGTAATGCGTTTATACGTTTGGACATATGGTAGCGTTTCTGGGGGTAAAAGAATATAAATGAAGTATAAATGCGGTTAAATAAATTAGCTTAATTGAATGCTATAACGCATTAAGTTACAGAGAACATTTAACGTTTAAAAGTTTAAAGTTAAAATTCGATCATTGTGGAAATTTTCCATATGGATTGCGGCCGACAAACACAATAAAAAATATCACACTTCAAAATGGTTGTCTGTACAAGCCTCATACAATACACTAAGCTAATATGTTTGGGCTTTTTGCCCTAAAAATGAAGATACAGAAATACAGAATTTTATAATGGCGGCCATGATGAAAGTGCGATGTAGTTGGTTTTGGTCAATCTTCAAATGTAGTTTCAAGGGTCTTCAAGGAAGAAAGTCCGGATTTGGGCTTCCCCAAGAGTCTTGTAATTTGACAGGCTATTAAATGTCGAAGAGTTTGTGGAAATCGGACCATTATTGCGAAAACGGCCAGATATGCCTCGGCGAGGCATTTGGGTGCCTCGAGAAAAAAAATTTCATTTTTGGAAAAACAGGCGTTTTTCGGTGGCGCTCGTTTACATTGCAAAGCAAGGATGAATGTCCGATTGAAACCATGATGGGAAGCTAGCGGAGACCAAGTTCCAAGTTGGACTTGAAGGGCGAGTGCCGCAAAAAACGCATGTCGTAAAGTAAAGAGAGACAGTGGTTAAGGATGGTGCCCGAGTCTGGTGTAAACGCGGTCTCGTATCAGACACTCGTGGTGAGGACACCTCAACACCACCAAAGAAAAAACCTGAGGGCAGCACTCTTACCTACCAGAAGAGCATCCTCTTTATGGCGATTTCACTTTAAAAATGTAAATAATGTATATTTTTTTTAGGCATAAAGCCAAAACACCTTTTCAGCTTAGTTGTGTCTTAGATGTTGAAAACACACGATATTTTTTATCTGTAACAGGTGACGACTTTGTTTATTTATGAAAAATGTCCGATGTTCAAACCAGTTTAAAAATCTAACCTAGACTGCGATTTGGCCCTTTGAGGACTGACTGGAACATTTGATCTTTTAATTTGTGCACTTAATGCATTTTGGTAAATTTAACTTCTTGCCATGAACCCCACCGGAGCTCCAATGTTTATGTTTGTATATTTTCTCGGACCCAGTGTATGATTTTATGTTTATTTTTTATAGCATCTCCATCCAAACTCCGACCGTAGTGAACCTCTAAAAACGTAAACAAACTAGCTTTCCTTCGTTGTAAACATGCATTGTATATAGCAGTTTCATTCCCAAAGTCGAATAATAATTCTGTGCATTACACTTCGTTCCCCCCCCCCC
>JAHWFP010011219.1:0-34732 GCA_023313725.1 Lithobius niger | reverse complement strand
AAACATATATACACTGAAAAATTCGTGTCCGGTAGAATGCCAGGTCGTAATGCGTTTATACGTTTGGACATATGGTAGCGTTTCTGGGGGTAAAAGAATATAAATGAAGTATAAATGCGGTTAAATAAATTAGCTTAATTGAATGCTATAACGCATTAAGTTACAGAGAACATTTAACGTTTAAAAGTTTAAAGTTAAAATTCGATCATTGTGGAAATTTTCCATATGGATTGCGGCCGACAAACACAATAAAAAATATCACACTTCAAAATGGTTGTCTGTACAAGCCTCATACAATACACTAAGCTAATATGTTTGGGCTTTTTGCCCTAAAAATGAAGATACAGAAATACAGAATTTTATAATGGCGGCCATGATGAAAGTGCGATGTAGTTGGTTTTGGTCAATCTTCAAATGTAGTTTCAAGGGTCTTCAAGGAAGAAAGTCCGGATTTGGGCTTCCCCAAGAGTCTTGTAATTTGACAGGCTATTAAATGTCGAAGAGTTTGTGGAAATCGGACCATTATTGCGAAAACGGCCAGATATGCCTCGGCGAGGCATTTGGGTGCCTCGAGAAAAAAAATTTCATTTTTGGAAAAACAGGCGTTTTTCGGTGGCGCTCGTTTACATTGCAAAGCAAGGATGAATGTCCGATTGAAACCATGATGGGAAGCTAGCGGAGACCAAGTTCCAAGTTGGACTTGAAGGGCGAGTGCCGCAAAAAACGCATGTCGTAAAGTAAAGAGAGACAGTGGTTAAGGATGGTGCCCGAGTCTGGTGTAAACGCGGTCTCGTATCAGACACTCGTGGTGAGGACACCTCAACACCACCAAAGAAAAAACCTGAGGGCAGCACTCTTACCTACCAGAAGAGCATCCTCTTTATGGCGATTTCACTTTAAAAATGTAAATAATGTATATTTTTTTTAGGCATAAAGCCAAAACACCTTTTCAGCTTAGTTGTGTCTTAGATGTTGAAAACACACGATATTTTTTATCTGTAACAGGTGACGACTTTGTTTATTTATGAAAAATGTCCGATGTTCAAACCAGTTTAAAAATCTAACCTAGACTGCGATTTGGCCCTTTGAGGACTGACTGGAACATTTGATCTTTTAATTTGTGCACTTAATGCATTTTGGTAAATTTAACTTCTTGCCATGAACCCCACCGGAGCTCCAATGTTTATGTTTGTATATTTTCTCGGACCCAGTGTATGATTTTATGTTTATTTTTTATAGCATCTCCATCCAAACTCCGACCGTAGTGAACCTCTAAAAACGTAAACAAACTAGCTTTCCTTCGTTGTAAACATGCATTGTATATAGCAGTTTCATTCCCAAAGTCGAATAATAATTCTGTGCATTACACTTCGTTCCCCCCCCCCCCTCCTTCAATAGTTGCGATGCCTAACATCGTAGTTTATTTTAATAGGCCTAAAAATCACGTAGTTATGAGTTGAGAACTCACTTGCACCTTTCAAACCTGGCCTCTAAGTTCCAAGTCGGCAATTCCCTTTGTCAATTCGAATCCATCCAACCAAAACACTGCTTCAATTCCGTCAGCCAGTCAGAGCGCTCAAGCTACCCCGGTCGTCCGCGCTGTCATGGCCGACTTCCGGTTGTGACAGCGCGGCCGATTTTGGTCAGTCTCTCCTCCTCCAGGCGTCCACCTCTTCCCCACTCACCTCTCCGTCGCTCTCCTACAGGTCCGCGCTAACCCTCTACCTGCCTGCCAAGCAGAAGGCATAAAAACCCAAACACAGGAGAGTTTCGTTAGCACAGCTCAAGGATTCTCAAAGCTAGAGGTCACTACGCCGGTCGGGAGTGGAGATGCCGCTGTCCGATTGTTGCCATGCCGGGCAAAGGTGGTGGTTCGTATCGTACTTAGTTTAGCTTTAAAAGTTTAATTTTTGGACTTACATTCAAAATTTATAGTTTAAACTTAACTAAACCTCGTAGCTTTAGAAAGTAAATTTATGGTGCGTCCAGATAAACGGCATTTCGGACGTTGGCGGCCATAATTTAAGGGTTCACGGTCCCTTACTAAAAACCAGCTTTCAATATTTTGTTTTTTTAAACGCAGTTTAAAGTAAACAGGGACGGTTTGATCTTCGTGGAAGGTTGCTTTGATTTAACGCTCGGATCCACTTTATATGTAGCCGCGGCTTCTATAATTAATTTAAGGAGCTGACTTATCAACAGCAGCTCTAGAGGGTTTAATGTTTAGCGTATACACTTAGAAAAATAACTGTAAAACAGGTCTATTACTAGACAGCCGAAGCTGTTCGTAATTTAGAGGGCTCTTTTGCGAAATCCCCTTGTGCTTAAGAAAATCACTGTTTCTATTTGAAATTGTTTTAAGTGAACACAGTTGCTATTCAAGTTGAATTTTATTGTAAATTCCCCGTGTTATTTATCAGCTAATTCAGTTGTAGGTTTGCCGGGTGTCAAGTGCGTTTTGAGTTTTTAACATGTTTGTTCAAAAATAGAGACCAGGAGTTTAAAACCCAGTTGGTTTATTCGTCCGTTGTTCGCTAGAAGTAAGAAATTAAGACAATTCTCTTAAACTTAGCTTAGCTAGCCTAATTTACCCACCTTGGTGGCAGCGTTACCGCTTATTATTAGAGTTAGCCTACAATATTAGGACATGTGTAGCTCCATTCCCTACGCCGGGACTGTAGCTGTTGTGCTTGTTTAAACCAAAAAGTACCAAAAGTAATAGTAAGGAAGATCCAGTTACACCAGGCGACCAGCGATGCTACAAGCACCTACACCGTCGTAGCACCCGCCGTTACACTGGCATCATACCACTGTTTTTTATACATACTGTGAAAGTTCACAGAATTCGAGAAATCCTTCAGAAGCAGCCAGGAATCGTCCTTGAAAAGGGAAGATAAAACCCTTATCACGATTGCACGAGCTCCCATCTGAAGAGGTTCAATGCACAAGGACGGCCTTCAAAAATTTAAAGTTCCAGTCAATCCTTTCATCACGAACTTTCATTTTTCTAAAATCATAACTACCATTACTGTGAATTCCATATTCATTGACAAATTTATCAATTTTCTCTATTTCCACGCATAAGAACCTAATTTTAACCTGCACAAATAGGCCTGGCCATCGCGTGAGTTGTGCGGCCCAGCTCATGACTGGATTTACCACATAAGAGTGAAAGAGTGGGAATGTCCACTAGATCAGCCGTGGGACTAAGGGGGGGGGGGGACTATTTGACTGGTATTATTACCTGCGCCAAAAATCTAACGATGGGGTTAAAAACAAGAATTTTAACTTGATTAAAATTAGTTTTTACTATTCTAAAATACTTACCTCCAGTATGTGCTAAAATCGTTTTTTTTTCGATTTGCATTTCTACCCGATTTTTTAAACCCCTTAAAAGTTTAAAACACCTGCAACACTTGCAATGCAATGAGGTTAGCCTATCTGCCACTTGGTGCGCAACAATCGTTGCCTCCAACAAGCAAGCGCCAGCCCAACAATGACACTTCGTTTTCCGGAACCCACAACTCAACTTTGCCAGGGTTCGGCGAAGCGGGGAGGCTGGGCGGGTCCTACTAGAGGTAAGTATTTTAGGATAGTAAAAACTAATTTTAATCAAGTTAAAATTGTCGTTTCTTACTATCTGTAAAATACTAACCTTTAGAGTGTTCTGAATTTGTCCAATAGGCCGGTGGGACAGCACGAACCCTGCTAACTCTCGTTGCATTGCACTCCACACCAACAATTCAGTACACATCACACTTTAAACACTACCAGCAAAGAACCTTTATCCATCTCAGCACTTGTCTCGGGCAAGGTCCTCAGCCATGGACTGCGATCCACCACTGCTATTGCCACCAGGTAACAGTGGTGACAACTGTCCATCTTTCCACTGTGTACTGTCCACTGTGTACAAGGTGCATATCCCCACAACTTCTTCACCAGAAAAAGGTTCATGTGGGCCAACCCCTCAACACTCCTCGTGTCAGGTTGGAAACTCTCCAGTATGCACTTTAACAGGAAGCCTTCCACCATTGCAACACCAAACACTGCCTCGTGACGTGTCGCCTGAACTTCACTGCCTTTGCCCATCTTCTTTCTCCCATTTAGAGAAAGTTCCAGCGGGCATGATGACACTACAACACTCCTTGTGTTGTGTCTTTTTCGTTCCACTGTGTACACAAACTTTACTCACTCCCAACAACACTTTCAGCCGCCACACGGGGATGCTCCACGCCACTCCCACTTGCCGCATCTGTATCACAAAGATAATGGGCGATGAAGGTGTTCTTTTTGGTTCAAGAGCTGGCAGCTACCACATCATTAAGCGGGGTGCCAGACGCGAAGGCCCAAGACGCAGCCAAAGCCCTCAACACATGGGCCCCTCACATTCGCAGGGATGTCCCGATGGTCCAGTCCGTGCTCATACGCTCGCGTGATGACCTTACAAATCCATTTCCCTATCTTCGCTGGTGACGGTAAGGGAAGTGTAAGAACCGTAATTACAACAGTTTTTGTATACGTTTTAAGAGCGTAGGGAACGCTAAATAGGACAGCTTGGGAGGTGAGTGGATGCAACGAAAACGCCGTAGCCAAGAACCAGAGTGTGAACTAAGACACGTTTTGGATTAACACTTCAGTTGTTTTTAGTTTATAGTTTTTAAAGCAGATTTCGGAAATATAAATGTAATAAAATTAATAAGCTTAAAATCCATTAAAAAGTAAATTTAATTAACTAATGACAATTACGAGCGATGCGGTCTTGAAAAGGTTAAGGCTCGTTAGCCAATCAAGTGCAGTCAATCGAACGCAAAAGCTTTGACGTCACAATGGGATTCCCCTTTGCTCGGGATGGAGATGGAGGGACGCGACAGGGAAGAGGGAGACGGGCTCCAGCCACGACGAACGACACTTAAGCCTCCTGCACGATACTGGTTGGTCGGACAAAAAGAAATGATGCGGAAAACAAGTTAGGAGATGGGCGAATGAGACGGAGAACCGGGGCAAAGGCACGGCGAACGACAAACTCATAATATGTGAGTATGAAAAAGGCAAGGATATAAATTAGAGATAAATTAGCTTGATAACGGTTTCAGAATAGAAATGATGTTACCAAATTTAATGAACTTGATCTTAAATATCGGAAATTGAATTGAATAATCTTTAAAGGTTCTTAGCTAGTATCTTTAGCTTACATCACTTAGTTAAGGATAAGAGTGTTAATGTGAAACAAGACCACATGTAATAAAAATTAAACAAACCATCAAGATTGTTGAAGAGGGAAGGACCGTTGTTAATAATCATTCAATGGTAAAGAATTTAAGGTAATCTACAAAAAATGTCAAAGAATGAGTTGTTAATTTAAAACCAATGAATTGAGAAGGATGTTGATGAACACACCAAGTGTTTTGTGTATAATTACCTATGTTCTTTTTTAGTGTAAATAAATGTTAATTGTTTTGTTGTTTCTTATCCGAGTCACATCACTTTCGAAACATGCACGGCCTGTTGATTAATTGCTTAAGTTTTCATTTAGCAGAATTGAAGTAAAATGGTAAGACCTATAAATTAGGCGATCGTAAAGTGCGTCCTTTGGACTTGGTTGGATTATAATTCTTTTCCTGACAAATCTATAAAGAATTAAGTAAAGAATTAACCTGACAATTATAAGAAAATAAATGAAATGGATCTAGTTAAGTTTTTTAAGATTAAGATAAAATACTGAATGCAATTTTAAGTGCTAAACCGCTCGAGCACAACAAAATCCAACAAAGGACCCAAAAGGGCAACTTTACAGAAGGACACCTCCAGAAACGGCCCAGATTTTCAACATACATAGCCTGTCCAAATACAAGACTCTTGGGGAAGCCCAAATCCGGACTTTCCACCAGGAAAGACTCCAATCAACATTTGAAGATCGACCAAAACCACCAGCAGCGCTCCTTCATCATGGCCGCCATTGTAAAACTCTGTACTTATGTATTTTATGTTAATTTTTTCCTTTTAGGGGATAAAGCCCGTACACACTAGCTTAGTGCATTTTATCAAAGGTACTAAACCTCGATCTCATTGTACAGACAACTATTTTTGATGTGTGAAAAATTTCCACTTAGATCAAACATAGTCCTTTAACTTTAAGGTTAAACCTCCAATTTTACTTCATGCATTTTAGCATACAACTAAGCTAGACTATTTATTTATTTATTTAGCCTTTTATAATAATCTTTTGCCCCCAGAAACGCTGCCATTAGTCCAAGTAATTAGATATCGGCATTCCACCGGACACGAATTTTAGTGTATATATGTTTGTTTTAGTTCTCCTCTCAGCCCGACTGGACCCAACCAAATGCTACTGCTAGCTTGTACTACTATTAAAACCAAAAGAATTTTTAAAAAGATCCGTTTCCAAGCAATTCCGTAAGTCAAACTGTGCAAAAACTTCGAATCCCCTTTTTGCCCCCCTCCCTCGCCAAAACTAGTTGTGGTGTATAACTCTGCAGTTTACAGTTAAAGCTTATAAATTTAATAGTAATGCTCTCTACTTTACCCAAAGCCAAGTATTAAAGCTTTAACAAGAGCCTATTCACGTTGCAAACATGTAAATATTCATTCCATAGCCAATAATACAAAGTAAAGGCCTTTTTCCCAAAGTTCAATTGAGTGAAACTCAAAACAGGCCTATCTTTTCCGTCTTTACATGTCCCTACTCCTTCAAACGGCTCTGCACCCAGTTCCTTTGTTCATCCGACTTCTCCTCCCACTTTCTATTGTTCTCGAGGCCCTCTGCCAATCAGACCCCCCGTAGCTACCCCGCCAGTCTGCGCCTACCTTCCGGTAATGTGCATAAAACCCCAGCCCCAGAATGCATAGTTAGCACAGCTCACAGATTTCAAGCTAGAGAAGGGTCACGCCAGTCGGGCGTGGAGACGCCAGGTCCGTGGGATGCCATGCCGGGCAAAATGGCAGTGGTTCGTATGTTTGTTGTTAGCTTTTGAAAATGTAATTTAGGACCCCCAAGTCTAAATTTTAGTTTAAAAACTTAACTTAAACTCTCTCTAACTAGGGAATATTATGGTGGCGACCCCTGTAGCAGCATCTTAGGTTTCGCACCCCATAACGTCAGAGTGGTCCTTTTTCTAAACACCAACTCCTTTCTTATTTGTTTTAAACATTAATTCAAATAACTGATGGTTTGATCTTTGTGTGGGATTCGTTGTTTATTCACTCCAGACGGACTTTATAAGTAGCCGAGGCTTTTATAATTTGAGGAGTTGACTTAGAAACAGCAACTCTGGGAGGTTTAAGGCTCTGTTTTATCACTTAGAAACAAAACTGTGAAACGGTTGATCTTTCATGCGTGTTTGAAACATACTGTTTGATAGACTGTAACCAGCCTGGGCTGTTCAGTCTTGCGGACGACTCTGCGGAGCATTCAGTATTGCTTTTTCTATTCGAAAAATTAAGTGGTTGTTTTATTCTGAAACACAAACGTCGTTTTAGTCAAAACTTGTGAAACCGAATTACATGTTGTAAATTCAAACTTTGTGCTTTTAAATCCTTTATTTCAAAAGCTCCCGTGCAAACTAATGTAAAGTGTAATTTATCATTCTCTGTTATAATAAAAACCAAGAGTTTCTAACTTCAGTTCGTTTGCTAGTTGATAACTGTTTAAGTGTAAATAAATAAGTAAACCATTTTTAGTTTAGCTCTTGATAAACGGGTAAATTTCCATTGCTGATGGCAGTGAAATACCAGCAGTGTTAAGGTTAGGCCCCTTTAATTTAGAACCCTGCGATCCATCCCCCATGCTGGGACAGTAGCCCTTGCTGTGCTTATGCCGTAAAAGTCGCATTAATCACCGCAACACCTTAAGCTGAATCTCCATGTTAAACCAGGAAACCGGAGGCGCTACAAGCACCTGAGCCGTCGTAGCGTCCGCCGTTACACTGGCTTCAATGCCTTAATCACCAAAGGCATGGGGGCCACATCTGGTATTTGATTCTCCACAAGGAAGTCAGCAGGAAAACCCAACGACTCGGATGACCAGTCTCGAGCAAAACGGATGTTCTTGCCATCTCTCCCCAGAGCAGCTAGCTCACTCTGCCGAGCCGCCGAAGCCAGAGCCACCAAGAAAAGAGTCCTCTGTGACAGTAGAAGCAACGGAGCCGAGTAAAGAGGTCCATAAGGCGCCAACTCCAGACAGCCAACACCAAGGGCAAGTTCCATTTGGGGAACAACAGTAAGGCCTCGGTCTTGCATTCACAAACGCCTGGACCAGGCGTGAAACATGTTCACTGGCCACAAGCTTCTTATTGCCCAGGATCGACAAAACAGAGTTGATGGCCGACCTGTACCCCTTGATGGCAGTCGGGGACAGGCCCTTGGCGAAAGGTTCTTTCAAGTAGGACGACAAAGTGGCTTCGGTCGGGTCCGTTGGATCACATCCCTTCTTCTGGCACCAGAAATGCCAATCCTTTCACCTGGACTAACTGTTCTTCCTCGTCGATGAATGGAGGCAACCCTACATCCACTCTGAGGCCTCGGTGGTAAAACCCTCTCCTTCCAAATTCTTCACCACAGTCTCCACCCGAGAAGATGAAGCATAGCGGGACAAGGGTGGGTCGCCGCACCTCCGTGCTGGGTCAGGATGGAGTCTGAGAGGGGTAGAGGAAGTGGGTACTCCTTCAACAATTCCACTAAGTCAGGAAACCATGACGCAGCTGGTCAGAATGGTGCCACCAAAAAGTATTCTGCCGGGGACTTGCGAAGTCTGTTCCAAGATGCTTGCATTCTGCCGGGGACTTGCGAAGTCTGTTCCAAGATGCTTGCATAAGCGAGAACGGGGGAAACAGGTAACCGACAGGCCTGCTCAGTCGATGGAGAGAGCGTCCGTGGCCCACACCAGAGACCGGAAATGGCGAGACAAAGTGTGAGAGTTGGTAGTTGTAGTATGACGCAAACAGGCCCACCCAGGGCTTTCCCCACATCAATAATGAGCTCTGGCACAGGCTGGGATCGAACCTTCATTCTGTTGTGGGAGTTCTCTGACGTGACAACTCGCCTGCTAGATTATGGAGCTTTCCTGCTACAAGATGCAGACGCAGGTTGAGGTGCAGGGCTTCGCGCAGTCAAAACAGCAGGGAGGTCTCTTCCAACATCGACCAAGAACGAGTCCCTCCTCCTATCATGACGTGAGTAACTGCCGTCGTGTTGTCCGTCATGGCCATCCCCGCCTATCACAGTCTTCCCATGCAAAAACTCCTTTTCAGGTCTGAACCGCCAGACGTTTTGCTCGCTTCTCCAGAGTATTGATGTGAAACTGGCACTCCTCATCTGACCACACTCCCGTCATCATGAGACCCTTGAAGTACACCCAAGTACTTCCCCCGACTGATAGCGGAGCAACCAATCGTCAATGTAGGCATGGGCCCGAATGTCCAGACGATGCAGAAACCCCAAACCCAGGCAAGACACTGCCGTGAAGACATGAGGTCCGGTTGCAATCCCAATAGGGATCGACCGGTACCGGTACCGGCCGGTACTTCGCCATTGTTGCCGGTGTTTAATACCTGCTACATTTAGCTGCCGGTACTGGCACCGGTAACTTTTCATTCTTCACTTAATAACTATCCATATCCTTTCTGATTTACTTCAGATGAAGACGTTAATCTTTAGTTTAAATCTAAATTAAGTTATTAGCAAAATTACTTGAATCCGTGTGCAATACACAAAATGATAGCACGAACGATCAACGACTGCAGCTGGAACGAGACCAGCCAGCCTTTTTTCTGATGCTATAGCAACGCGGCTGCATCTCTGGCAGAGGTGTGCACAATTGAAAGCGACAGTGGCGGCATTGTTCTTTTTTCTTTTTAATTCTTGGGCGGTGGCTATAAGAGATACTCGTATTATGGCAAGAGCAATGCCAATTCAATAATTAGTTTTCCGTTTAAGTGGCACAACGCGACGTGCTAAAAAAATGTGAAAAAACAACATGTAACATGATTACCACTGCGTGATGAAGCACACCTCCGAACAACGAAAGTGCGTCATTACTAAATTTTAAAATCAACTCCAATTGCAATTATTTATTTGAGTTAAAAATCAATAAAAGAATAACTAATAAATAATGAAAAATCTTTGTTCATACTCAAGTATTTATTCAAATACTTTTAAAAAGATTTTCAACGTCGCGCCGCAGCAAATTTCAAAACGAAGATGGCGCCGATCAGGAACAGACATGTGAGCGACGTGTGGAAACACTTTACAATCGACGTTGCTTCTCCTTCCTTAGTTGTTTGCAAGTTGTGCAAGAAGTTGTATAGCCGTGGTGGACTGACTAACAAAGAATATGGAACGGGAAATTTGAAAAAGCATCTCGAAGCCAAGCACCCGGTAGTAAAACTAAATGGTGTGGCCAACAGCGATGGCGTGGACGGTAACGCGTCAGCTTCTACTGCTAGTTCGTCATCCAGACGAAGTACTGCTACCAACCACTCGTGCAATAATAGAATTGATAGCATTGGACTTGCAACCTTTTTCGATTGTGACCGATTTGGGATTTAGGCGGCTCATTGAATTGTTGGAACCCCGTTACACGATACCCAGTGACCGTTATTTTAGAGATACTGCATTAAAATCACTAAACGATCAAGTGATTGTTAAAGCTAAGGAATTGTTGTTAAATGTTAAGTGGATTTCTTTCACTACCGATATGTGGACGTCTGCTGCTGTGCAAGCTTATATGTCAATTACTACGCATTTCATGACAGACGAGTTCGAAAGAAAAGAACACATTTTGAAATGTGTTTTGGTGAGTAAATCTCACACAGCAGACAGAATATTGGCAGTGTTTGAAAATTCCCTTCAAGAATGGGATATACCTTTAGACAGAGTTCATCTTGTGGTTAGAGATGGTGGTAGAAACATGGTGGCTGCCTTCCGTGATTCCTTGCCGAACACGACATGTCTCATACATACACTTCAACTTGTGGTGAATGGTTGTTTAGATACTAGGGAAATTCGAGAAATGCTGGCTTGTGCAAGGAAGCTAGTTGGGAATTTTAAGCGTTCCAGTTCTCACATTCAAAGTCTAAAAGAAAAACAAACGGAACTGGATCTTCCAAAGCATCGTCTTCAACAGGATGTAGCCACAAGATGGGACAGTACCTACATAATGTCAGACTAGTGGAACAGAAAATGGCTGTAATCCAAGTACGTGTAGATGAAGACATAGAACTTGATCTATCAAAGAGACAGTGGCTGCTTGCAGAAAAAGTTATGTCAGTACTGGATGCCTTTCATGATGCAACGCTAATGGCGAGTGATGCTGACTGTACTGTATCAGTTGTAATCCCGATTATCAACTGTTTGCGTGAAAGCCTAGCAGTAACCAACAAAACTGACAGAGGCATTATTACAATGCCAAAGCGTCAGATGATGACTTCATTAGATCATCATTACGGAAGAATCGAGTTTGATTCACAATGTGCCATCGCTACTTTATTAGACCCCAGGTACAAGGCCGCTGCGTTCACAAACCAGCATGCCCAAAATGTAGGAAAAGATCAACTCGTTGAAATCTTACGTCGCAGCCTACCTGTTGACAACAGCACACGGGCAGTTCAAGAAACAACGAACGCCAACAGTCCCAACACGAAGTGCAACGCCACCAAAAATAAATAAAATAAGGCCATTATTGGCATGGAACAAGACCCGTTGCTTTACTGGAAGCAGTACAAGTCAAAAAGTACTAGTTGTTTAAAACTAGCAGACCTAGCAATGAAATTCCTCTCTGCAACACCTTCATCTGTGGCTTTTGAGAGGGCTTTTAGCACATCTGGCAACGTAGGCGATGACAAACGAACAAGGCTAATTCAAATACCGATGGAACGGATGATTTACTTCGGTTTTCGTTCATTATCACTTCTTTTTAACGCAGTACCAAAAGTGTTCCAGTTACTCCAAACTAGCAAATTTTCGAATGCTTATACTGGCATTCTTCCTCAGGCTTGGGCAATGAGACGCACACGCACGAGATCTTTTGACATTGCGGCATTGTTCCCGAGCCTTTCACACCACCTTATTCTAGAAAAATTCGACGAGGCCGCTGAGAGGAACAAAGTGAAGAAAGAAGAATATGAGCTTGATAGACTGCTTAAACTACTTCTGGCAAACATCTATGTAGAGTTTCGAGGTGTTACGTATTGGCAGATTGCAGGTACCCCAATGGGATACTCCTCATCCCCTAGGATCGCTGAGATTGTTTTGCAGAGCTTAGATGAACACGTACTCCATCACCACCCATCGCTGAAGCTGTGGGTTAGGTATATTGATGATTCATTCACAGCTGGGAGGGTCGAAGAAATGGACTCTGCTGAAAGGAACTTGAACGGCTGGTCTACGGATTTGAGCTTCACCTCCGAGGATGAACAGGAAGGAAGTCTTCCCTTCTTGGACACCATGATTTAAAGAGGAGTTGATGGAAAACTGAAGTGGAAACCGTACGAAAAACCTACACAGACCGAAAGAGGAATAGCGTTCTTCTCGGGACACCCGAAATCTCAACTCCTAGCTGTAATGAAAGGCGAGATGATGAGAATTAGGAGCAGGATCATGGAGGTAAAAGAGGGTAAAAGCTGGTTCAAGAAAGCGAAAGAAAAATACTTGGCGATGGGATACCCCGCTCGGGCTATCAATGAAGCAATAAAAAGAGCGAAAGCTTGGAAGGACCCCCTCAGAAAGAAGGTGAAAGAGAAAAACGCGGGAGATAGCCCCATGGAGGTTGTGACCTACATGCCTGGAAGTAGTGAGCGGGTTAAGAGGGCTCTCGGTAAAATAGGAATACAGTGAGTATTCCGCAATCCCCAGAATATTCGGAAGCTTCTCGGCAAGAAAATCCTGGACGAAAGACGACCCGAAAATCGGACACCAGAGCCAGAACAGCATAAACCAGAACAGGACGAGAGACCAGCTATAACCGCAACGTAAGTAGAACACCATTACCAGACCAGGAGTAAGACTGAGAATACGAGAGAAGTAGAAAGGGTAGACGGAGAAAAAGAGGAGGAAAGTGAGAAGAGTGAAGACGAGAATGTTGATGAGAGTGATGGTGAAATAGAAAAACAGATCTACGATGAGGGAAAGCTGCCCACCACATCTGGGGCAGTCTATTGGATTCCGTGTAGTGACTGCCCTCTTGGTTATGTCGGCGAAACGAAGAGGAAAGTTAACATTAAGGGTCAATGAGCACGCGAAAGCCACCTCTAAGAAAGACAAAAGAAGCGCAGTTGCCATCCACAGACTGAAAACGAGGCAAGAGATTGACTGGGAAGGAACGAGAGTGATGCTTAAATCCAACTCCTACAAAGAGGCACACCTCCGTGCCTTGGAGGCAATTGCTATCCAACACTGCCAAGACAAAACAGTGGCACTTATGAATGTCCAAGACCCTGCATTTAAACAGATTAATAAAATTGTGACCCCCGAACTGTGAAAAACTGGAGACGAGGTGGAAGAAGTTTCAACCTCTTACAACAGCGACACATGCGGAGCTTGACAGCAGCAACCTGGAAAGTTGATACATCGATGAAGAGGAGAGTAGGGGGGGGGGGGGAAGAAAATTGGAATCATCGCGTTCGGTGTGGAAGTACGACAGTTGGTGCGTGTGCGTCTCATTGCCCAAGCCTGAGGAAGAATGCCAGTAAAGCATTCGAAAAATTTGCTAGTTTGGAGTAACTGGAACACTTTTGGTACTGCGTTAAAAAGAAGTGATAATGAACAAGGCTAAACCCTGATAAACTGGAAATGCTTGTTTTCGTGGCAAAATATTACAAAACTTTGTTTTTGTAATTTGAAGTGCATATGCAAATCATCCCCCCCATGTTTTCACGCTGTATTTCACAATTGGAAAATGTAAAGCATTTTTTTTTATGATACAGCTACAGAAAGTATAGCCTATGTTCCCTACAATTTCAGCAGTTTTTCTTTAATGATGAACCTTACACTTTCAACAACTGAAATAGTAGTTTTTAATGATATCCTGGCTTACACTGTTAGTACATAATGTCTTCGTAGCTTACAAATTCAGCAATTTGTTTTTTTTTTTACACTCAAAAATTGAAATTTTTATTAACTTGGGTCAGTTTTTTAATGACATAGACCTATCCTACACTTAATTAAAAAGGTTTCTGTAGCTTAAAACTTTAGCAATTTCTGGGTTTTTTTTACACTCAATTGAAAATGTGTTTTTTTTTATACTTAGGCCTAGGCAATTATTTTAATGATATAGGCCTCTCTTAACACTGTTAATCATGTTTTTGTAGCTTATAACTTCAATTTTTTTTTACATTTGCAACAATTGATGTTATTTTTTTTATGGTATAGCGTAGCCTACTGTTAATTGAAATGTGTTGTGTAATTTTTTTTTTCTTTAGTTGATGTAGCCTACAATGGACTTCATGATTAAAAATGGTCATATGTTTTATATAACATGCATAAATTAGATAATTACTGCACATTTTTTTTGGCTTTTCTTGAGTACCGGTACAGGTACCGCAGGTACAAAATAGTGAAATACCGGTACCTGCAGTACCGGTAAAATGTTACCGGTCTACCCCTAAATCCCAAAGGGTAGGATACGAAAATGGTACGATTGACCTCCTACAAAAAGGCGAAACAGATGCTGAATCCCCTTGTGCAATGGAACATGCATGCATGCATGCATCCTCGAAGTAGATGGCAATCGTCAACAATGGTTGGCTGCATCGCTTCTCTGACCGACCGAAAAGTCTTCATTATGAAACGCTGCTTCTCTAGATGTTGGTTCAGCTTACTGAGGCTGAAGACAGCGCCAGTTTAGACACAAATGGCTGCGAATAGCCTCTGCCTACAGCGGAGAGAGTGAACAAGTCGTCGGTGATGAGCTTCCAGTTGTCCACCTGGCGACGAAACCTTCTCCCCACCTGCCGGTGAAGTGGAGGAAGGTGAGGGGGGGGGGGACTTCCATACCTGCTCCTGCAGGGATGACCCCGAGAGGCACCCCTTCCACGTTGTGAGAATCCACGGAATCGTCCCCTGCCTTGAAAAGGGTCTGACCCTTGGAACGTGCTGCTGCGACGTGGATAAGTCCGTGCAACGTGCGTTGTGGAATACACATGCAGGCATGAACCTGAGAACGAGGGAGGACATGTTCTCTACTCAAGTCGCCAAATGCAAAATGCCCCCCCACCCCCCCTCCAAAAAAAATAGAAGTACGGAATCCATAGAGAAAACTGCTATGTTCCGAGAAGAAACACATGCATAACCTAGATTGATTAGGTTTTTTCCTTTTTTTTCGAAATCTTCGCTTAACCCCAAACTCAAAATGCCGTTCAGTGTAGCAACTTTTCGGTCCCTTGGAAGGGGATCGAAGTTCTGCCGTTTCCAAACCTAGATGTTAAACAAAAACCACCATTACCTCCCAGAACGGCGTCTGGGCCTCGGACAAGAATGAAAAAGCCCCCACCCGCGCAATGCCGCCGGGGCTAGCAAAGTCGGGGGGGGGGGGGGGGGTTTAATGCATGTAGACAAAAAAAGTTGACCTGACAGTGCAAAAGTGGACAACTCCGTTTTCCAAGTTAGCCGACACTCGACATCATTATAAGACAAGACCTGAATTTAATTTCAACTCAAAGAGATGAACCGAGTTTCCATTCACAATGAGTAAATTGTTCCAACCCAGCCACACGCCAGGAGCGAGGTGGGGGGAGGAGGGGCATCCGGGTCAACCTCCTACATCTTGCATCTTTGGAGTTGAGAAACAAGACAGCGGAAGATTTAGCCAGCAAAAGGCAACAAAAAGGTTCATTCTGCAGATCCCCGATTTTCATTCCAAAAATCCAAATGACTTACTAATAGGCCTCACACTGCACAACAAAAGCTGCAGAGCAAACGTGGTAAAATGCCCTAATGCAGCCACAGACCCTCTAACAAAATACAGTGTTAGTAACAAGCAAGAATTTAAAATAAAAAAATTAAAAATTCCTTAACGAAAACTAACTGCAAGAAATTAACATGCCATGAATCAACCAGCTAGGAATTTAAAGTAAAAAAATTAAAAATCCTTAACAAAATAAAAAGAATGCAAGATATAGGAGTTTCCAATGCAGTGACCGCTTGGTCAACTGGAAGAATCACCTAACAAGGAACGCTGATGAACTGTGAAGCTTACGATATTTAGCACACTAGTAGGTCTGAGAACTTGCACATTTCGCCACGCCCTGAGTGAGGGTCTTTTTCCCCCCGACTACGGGAACTAGATTTAGTGGCTAAGACTCGTTTTTTGGCCTTTTCTCCACCACGAGACATTTTTGGGGCTGAACTACCTCCTTAGAGTTTTCATTTTTGTTGCATTTCCTTGTAAAGGCATGAGGCCTAAAATTCCTGTCGATTGGTTAGGAGACCCGACACCAACCATTAACAACTCGGGGACACTTTTTTTTCTTAGCGCCAAAAATCGCTAATCCTATTTCTTCACCTCCAACTTTAAAAATTCATATCTCCAAGGAAAATGGACTTCATCGACTCCTGTTTGCAGCATTTAATAAACCCGAACTTTATCTGTCATCCTACGAAAACAGAACTCAAAATTTCGCCATACTTTGGTCTACAATTCAATTTGAAAAAGTGCTCATGGCCGACTTCCGGTAGTGCCAGCTCGGCCGGTTTTGGTGAGTCACTCCTCCTCCAAAGCGACCCCTTTACCTCACAACCCCCCTCCGTCGCTCTCCTACAGGGCCGCGGTTTCCCTCCTACCTGCAGGCAGGCAGCAGGTATATAACCAAGCTGAGGGAGAATTTCGTTAGCATAGATAGCTTAAGGACTCAGGCTAGAAGTCACTACGGCGGTCGGAGCAGAGATGTCCAGTCCGAAGGTTGCCCGGGCAAGGTAGTGGTTCAAAGGGTAACTAGTTTATTAGAATTTAATTTTTAGAACAGAATTTCTAAATTTTTAGTCTTAAAATATAAACTTAACTTCTAGACTTTGAGGGAATTTGTGGGTAGCCAAACGCAATCGGCATTTTGGTTTAGGGCACCCATGATTTAAGGGTTTAAGGTCCCCTTCCTAAAAACCGGCTTTTTTTCTTTGTTTATGAACTCGGTGTTCATTAAATAATCTAAGATCACCGAGATCTAGCATGTGTTATTGTTGAAGCAGGAGTTTTCAAAAAGGTAGTTTTCCTTGTAAGACTAATCTTGATTCAGTGTGATTGATTGATTGACTTTAGTGCAAGAGTTGCTAGAGCTTTCAAAGACTATTTTACATTCTGCAAGGGTCATGTTTGTAACTTAGAGAATTGCGATAGCTCACTCCGACTTTTTCTAGTCCAAATTGTAATGTGAACTTGAATTGTTCATTTTGCCGATTTAATTGTAAATCTTGTGCTTTTTAATTGTGAAGCCCCGTTTTTTTTTGTAACCAACTAGTTACTCCGTGTGTAAAAATCTTGTCATGTTTTATTAAAACAGAAAAGAAAGTTGTTTTGAACAACAATTTTGACTTTTAGTCCAATTTAATTTGCAAGGGTTATTTTAATTACAAAACCATTTTTATTTTAACTCCGAAGTAGGCAAATTAGATTAATTACCCATCGTGGTGGCAGTGAATCATGATTAGATAGGTCTTCATAACTTAGGTAGGACGCTGACGCTCTTCTCCTAACCGTGCAGTAGACACGCTATGCTGTTTTCACAACAAAGTAAAAACCGCCACTTATGAATTCATCTAAAATATCCACAAGTACGCCAGATGTCGGTGCTATAGACAGTAGGCACCTCAAGACCCTGTAAGCGCCGCTACATCCTTCACTCAACTCTCTTTGCAACATTGCCCCGCACTAACAGCTCTGATTCAGACATGACCGTCTGCTGTACTGCAGCCACAGACCCTGCGCCAACAGCCTCATGCGAATGGCGAGTGGTGATTGACAATTGGGAATCAAAGCCTTGGCCGATTGGCGATTCTCAAACACTGTGAGATCGTCTATCATCATTCCGCACCCCGTGCGATTCGACAGCATGACGCCGCCGATGAGGATCTGTTGAAGTCTGAGTACAGCATTTTTCGGCGCCTATCAGACTTGGTGCATCACTCGGAGCTTTGTGGTGGCCGCCACGCTCTGAGTGTGGGTCTTTTCCCCGACTATGGGAACTAGATTTAGTGGCTAAGACTCGTTTTTTGGAGTTTTCTCTGCCACGAGACATTTTTGGTCTAACTCCCTCCTTGGAGTTTACAGTTTTGTTGCATTTCAATTGCACATCCGCCTTCGCAACACTGCCCGGCACTAACGGCTCCGGTTCAGACACGACCGTCTGCCGTTGTGCAGCCACAGACCCCATGTAAACAGCCTCATTCAATTTACTCACACTCACCACAGGCAGCTTTCCTGCAACAACTGTTTCAGTTTTAAAACTACAACGCTCCTCCTCCGCGACAGCAGTACATGGCGAAAAACGCCGCCATCTTCCCCCCGCAGCAAGACGAAACCTTCGGCATACGCATTGCGTTGTTCGGCCGCTAATTCCACACGCAATAAGTCCATTCTAATTCCAAAGTCCACTTTACCTGCTTCTCGCACAGTCCCCACGATCAATTCCAAATTTCCAGGGTCAATCGGAGACCGGGCCAGTAGGGAAGACACAGCCGGCGATGACGAAACAACCTCGGTTGCATCCACATTAGGCCTAACCAACGCGTTCACAACATCATGGCCCAGAAGAGCCGCACAGTTTCGGCCAACAAAACACAAGTGGGGCATACATTTCAGTGCTAAAAAATTCGAAACGACACTCAAGTTTTAGATCTAGAAGCAGACTCCAACAGTGTGGTTTTTTTTTGTTTGCAAAAAACACTCGACGCTGGTCAGATTTCTTCTAGGTTTGATGTCCATAAAATCACACAAACTACACTTGGATTCAGAAAAAATACAAGGCCTACATCTGCGACAGGCAAGGTGAATACCCAGAGGGGTCTTTTTGCACGAACACACGGGAAAATCTTCCGACTCCAAAACTGCAACGCAGTTTATTATTGAAAATGTCGGGCAGGAAATACAAACACCGTCGATTCCCTAACGAAAAGCAAATAGATAGCAGACCAAAAACCACACGTCTGCACTGTTCCGTACCCGAAAACGAAGTGTCATTGTTGGGCTGGCGCTGGCTTGTTGGGGGCAACGATTGTTGCGCGCCAAGTGGCAGATAGGCTAACCTCATTGCATTGCAAGTGTTGCAGGTGTTTTAAACTTTTAAGGGGTTTAAAAATAGGGTAGAAAAGCAAATCGAAAACGATTTTAGCACAAACTAGAGGTTAGTATTTTACAGATAGTAAGAAAAGAAGTCACGTGATTGACATTGTGCATACCTGCGCATGGAAATGCAGGATGCAGTTGAAATGATTTTATTCAGGCCTCTTAAGTTTTAGTCGTTGTCAATTGTCAGAACATTCGGAGGGTGAAAAATATGTATGCAACTCTGAACATCAACAGGATAGGGAAAATCATGTGAAAATCCGTAATTTAAGTGATGTCGAATAATTTGTGGCAATTTTTGAGACTCAAACGTGACCCATAAAATCCTTGGCAACGTTGAGTTAGTACCTTAGACAGCAGGTCACAGTCTTTCTAAAGTTGAAATAACGATTTATCCAGCTCAGAAATAGGGTCTTTAATTACTTCCTTTAATAGTTTCACTCGTAACCTTCCTTGCGACCTTGCCACAGTCGGAGGGTTTGTAAGTGGAGTTTGAGCATCTGGATGCATGCCGCCTTAAATTCTCTTTAGTTGCGACAGTCCTGCTCTTACTCTTAGGCGCGGCTCAAGCGTCTCCGTTTGCCCAAAGATTATTCAGTTTGACCCCTTGCTGTCCACATTACATGTTTGTTAATTTACTGCGTTTGTTTTATTACGGTCATCACCACATTGATGTAACATTCATGCAACATTGAGCAATTCCATGCGTTTCTTTTAATTTTCGTCAATAAAGCGAAAAGAGACAGCTGAATGCAGAAAGGTTAACAGGAGAAGTGATTTCAGCCCAGTGCTCTTTAATTTCCGTCCATACCGTGAAAGAAATGGCATTAGGGCGTTTGGGCGTATTGATTTCAGCCAGGTGCTCTTTGACTTTTCAGTAAAAGTGATAAACTGCAAGTTTGGCGTATTGATTTTCGCCCTGTGCTCTCAAAAATTCCATCAATTTTTTCCGTTCGACCTGACGTGGTCAGAAAACCATGTGGAAGGACCTAAATCAACGAATGCACTTTGGGCTGTGCGTCGTCGATTATTTTGGTGATTATTTTAGAGCTAATGTCGCATTTAATAGCCTTCCTGTTGCAACAATTCAGCTGTCTCTTAGGCTGTGGCCCGATCGTGTCCGTTTGCCAAGAGATTTCCACCAATTCTTGATCTTTTAGGATCATTAGGCCCTTATTTGGTTTGCCGCAGATTGATAATCGTGTCCTGTCGGCAAGCAGAACTAATTCCCTCGTGACGTCATGTCATCATTTGTAGTTCCGATCATGCAAAATCGCACCCAACTCCAATGGAGTCTCCTAACGGATTTATAGGGGAGGGAATTATTGACACTTCATCCAACAACCTCTGATCTTACTATTTAATCTTGCACTAAAATGTAAATAAAAACAACGATCGCAATGTTACCACATGCATGACGCTCCAACTAAAGACGCTAGGCTAAATCAGCCAACATGCAGCGTCAAGAAAGGAATGTAAAAATTAAATCAAATTCTTCCGTTTTATTAATCAACCAAAATAAGTTGAAATGGGGATTACTAAAATTAACAATAAAATTAAACTCCATTTGTTTCAAACAAAACGAAAAATCAGTCTTAAAGACGGCGAAGATTTTCGCACTCTCGAAACGGAGAGCAACATGCAAGCAGTCAAACACGTCAGTGCGAATTACGCAATACGCCGTGGAAGTTCAAATGCATACAAGGATACGTGCAAGTTTTTAATGAATAATAAAACTTCCTAAGTAAAAGAATTCAAGAAACGTGAACGAAAATTAAAGTGATCCACACGGAATCAACAAGAAGGACGATTTAAGAGATCGTGCAAACTCTTAGGCCTAATGCAATCAGGTTAGTTAAGGCATAACAATAAACTTCTAAAATACTTCTCCTCCGATAAAATGTGTCCGCCAGTGTGTCTTCGGACATCCACAAATTAGATTCACTGCAATTTTCGCACACAGGGTGAAAGTTCTGTGGGGGTCTTCTTGCAAGCGCAAAACGGAAAACGTTGCCTATGGCCACGATTCCACAGTGTAACGGCGGACGCTACGACGGCTGAGGTGCTTGTAACACCCCTGGTTCCTGGTTTGACACGGAGATTCAGCTTAAGGTGTTGCGGTGATTATTGCGACTTTTACGGCATAAGCACAGCATGGGCTACAGACCCAGCATGGGGGATGGAGCGTCGGGTCCTAAATTAAAGGGGCCTAACCTTAATACTGCTGGTATTTCACTGCCACCAGCGATGGAATTTAACAGTTTATCAAGAGCTAAAACTAAAAATGGTCTACATATTTATTTTACACTTAAACAGTTAATCAACTAGCAAACGAACTGAAGCTTAAAAACTCCTGGTTTTTATTATAACATCAAAGAATGAAAAATTACATTTTACATTAGTTTGCACGAACAGCTTTTGAAATAAAGTATTTAAAAGCACAAAGTTAGAATTTACAACATGTAATTCGGTTTCACAATTTTACAAGTTTTGACTAAAACGACGTTTGTGTTTCAGAATAAAACAATTAAGTTTTCGACTAGAAAAAGTAATACTGAACGCTCAGCTGAGTCATCCGTAAGACTGAACAGACCAGGCTGGTTACAGTCTATCAAACAGTACGTTTCAAACACGCATTGTAGCGGCCGAAGCTACGATTCTCAAGGTGCTTGTAACTTCTCCGACATCAATGTGGTTTTGACCTCTAAAATTCTAGTTCGGTGGCGGTTTTTACTTTTACGGAAAACAGCACATGTATGCTACTGGCCCAGCATGGGTAACAGAGAGTCATTTGTCCTAACTGTAGGCTAACTAGATAACTTTAAAGGGGGGTATTCGCTGCCACCAGGTGGGTGTTTCTAAATGCAGCCCTAAGTTTAATTATTAAGTGGTTTTCTTAAGAACTATAACTTCTACATTTAGTCTAACCAGCAGAAAAACAGGCGTTTTACAAACTCGTAGTTTTATTAAAATGCAGACAAAATATAAAAACAATTACACTTCGTTTCAACTAGGTTTACAAGAAAGCTTTAAATAAAAAGCACGGCGATTTTTACATTAGAAAAATCAACAAAAATTTACATTAAATTCAACTCAAACTTCAACAACAAGATGAAGAGCAAAACTACAATTTCGATTAGAAAATGTTTGTGGGACCTCGGTAACCCGTTATAACATGCAAACCACGGGAATTACATGAAATAAATCTATTTGTTGCAAACCACGGGAATTACACACAAATAGTCAAGACTGTTTCTTAAGTCCGACCTAAGATCAAATCTTCAACTCTGTAGATCCTTAGTATCTAGGGAAGCACCCGAAAAATACGTCGTCTAAATGCAGATTTAGTGTTTAGATTAAGTTCAAAATAATAAACACGGGAAAGAAGCTGGTTTTTAGAAAGGGACGTGAACCCTGACGTTATGGCGATGGGGGCCTAGATTGCCGACTATGGCTCCACCTCCATAATTCCCTCAAAGCTTAAGGTTAGATTAAGTTTAAAACTAAAATTTCGAATGGGGTTTCCAAAATTAAATTTTCTAAACTAACACTAGTCTAATACGAACCAACTACCTTTGCCCGGCATGGCAACATTCGGACGGGACATCTCCTATACCGACTGGCGTAGTCACCTCTGGCTTTGAGGATGAGCGTGTGCTAACGAATGCCTCCTGGAGCTGGGGTTATATACACATTACCGGTAGTTGGCGCGGACGCCGAGGATAGCTACGTAGGTCTGATTGGCTGAGGGCCTTGAGAACAATAGAAAAGTCGGCAGCGCAAAGGATTTTTCGCTTGGCGCCGTTTGAAGGAATAACTATGGACTGTGTGATAGAGAGAGGCCAGTAGAGTTAAACTCATTGTTTGGAACGTGAATAAGGCCTTTAATTACTACGGATTGTTTTCATTTTTAACCACGATGTTAAGCATCGCGACTATTGAAGCAATGCTCATATTAAATTCGGTTATTAACATTGGGAAGCCAGGTTTACTTTGGGAAATTTAAAGCCAAGTCGGTTTTGCTAAGGACAACGAAGTACAAACAGAAAAGACGTGTACGGAAAAATACGTAGGACGAAATGTTGCCTAAGCTCCGGTAGTTGGGATGGCAAAATATTACATTAAAAGATTATTATAAAATAAAAGTTAAAGTTACCAGCGAATGCTAAAACGCATTTTAAATAGTTGAATTAATATTCATAGACGTAAAATTGGGTTTTTGGATGTTGGACATTTCTCAAGTGCATCTTAGATAGTCACCTTAAATCTACTTAACAAATATCAAAACAAGGTATCTGTACATTTATTAGGGAGGTTAAGTACCTTCGTAGAGGAAGCTCCTCCCTCTAAAACACTGAACTAATGTCTTTCGGCGTTATGCCTAAGTAAAAATAAAAGCAAATACAAATTTATACAAGTGGCGAAAATGGCGTCTCGTGCGCTACGATGATTTTACGGCATCAGTTTCGTACGTTTTTCTTAAGGATGCTGTGGAAGTTCTAGAAGGAATTATCGTGTTCTGTTTGCGGGGGAAAACAGATAAAGTTCATGGCTATTAAGAGCTGTTCAGATGAGACGGATTGGTCCATTTTCTTGGAAGATACAGGCGTTTGAATTTCGGGGTTTTTCACGGCTGGGGTGCCGAGAAAAAAAAGGTGATCGTTGCCGTAAACAAAGTTTTCCCTCAGGTTGTTGATGGTTTGAGTTGAGGTATCCTCTCAAATCGGGTGAAGAACTCAGGCCTTCTTTACAGCATGAAAAATCAACCGTTTCACAGTTTTGTTTCTAAGTGATAAAACAGAGCCTTAAACCTCCCAGAGTTGCTGTTTCTAAGTCAACTGCTCAAATTATAATAGCCGCAGCTATGTATAAAGTCCGTCTGGAGTGAATAACCAATGAATTCCACACAAAGATCAAACCGTCAGTTATTTGAATTAAAGTTTAAAACAAATAAGAAAGAATTTGGTTTTTAGTAAGAGAACCACTCTGACGTTATGGGGTGAGAGAACCTAAGATGCCGCTACAGGCGTCACCACCATAATATCCCCTAAGCTAGATAGAGTTTAAGTTAAGTTTTAAACTATAAATTTAGACTTGGGGAGGGGGGGGGGGGGCTAAATTAAATTTTTAAAAGCTAACAACAAACATACGAACCACTGCCATTTTGCCCGGCATGGCATCCCACGGACATGGCATCTCCACTCCCGACTGGCGTGACCCTTCTCTAGCTTGAGATCTGTGAGCTGTACTAACGATTGATTCTGGGGCTGGGGTTTTATACACATTACCGGAAGTTCGCGCGGTCGGGCAGGAGAGCTCCGGGGTCTGGTTGGCTGAGGGCCTCGAGAACAATAAAAAGTGGGAGAAGTCGGATGAACAAAGGAACTAGGTGCAGAGCCGTTTGAAGGAGTAAGGATGGAAAAGACAGGCCTGTTTGAGTTTTACTGAATTGAACTTTGGGAAATAGGCCTTTATTTTGAATTATTGGCTATGGAATGAATATTTACAAGTTTGCAACGTGAATAGGCTCTGGTTAAAGCTTAATACTTGGCTTTGGGTAATGCATTAAGCATTACTATTAAATTTTATAAGCTTTAACTGTAAACTGCAGTGTTACACACCACAAATAGTTTTGGCAGGGGAGGGGGGCAAAATTGAGGATTCGAAGTTTTTGCACAGTTTGACTTACGGAATTGCTTGGAAACAGATCTTTTTTAAGAATTCTTTTACTTTAATAGTTGTAATGGTATTCTGTGCTACGGCATGATTGGAGAGGTTACCCAGACTTCAAACATCAAAAACCTCTGGGAAAAACTCAGTTTTCTGAAGCTCCACACTTCACCCCCCCCCCCGAATAAAATATGCCGACTTTGGTCTAAGATTTCGACGTGAAGCCGCCATCCGAATCGGCCAAACATAGAAGCTCTTAATAGCCACGTATCTGAACTTCATTCCTGTGAAAACAGAACATTAAATATCCCTCGGGTTTGTCTACAGCATCACTAACAAAAAGTCACCAAACTGGGCCGTGGCGCTCAAACTTCCGGCCGCCGTAGCTTCAAAAACCATGTACAAATGTAATTACTTCTTTTTATTTCAATACAGGCAATATAAATATACTAGCTTTGTTGTGTTCTAGGAGTAGTATCCTTTAAGGTACCTAACTTCACATATGTGTTAGATAGACTTTGTACGATATTTTGTATCTTGTTTGTAGGTACCACAAATGCTTTGAAAAATGTCCGACTTTTCTCTATCGCCATTCTCTGCTGAGACAAAACTCCACTTAATTTTCATATAGCCTTTTTACTGAGCTAGTTTGTTTAACCTTTTTAGTTTAATATTTTGCCCCCGGATCACTACCTTACTTTGCTTAGCCTTCCATCAGCAACGATTCAAACGCACGTAAATTGTATTTGTTGTAAATAGTAAGTTGTTGACTCGACCGTGCCTACCAACAATCCGAATCCAAAACAAACGATCTGTTCATTCAATAAAACAATCACTAAAGTTAAACTGTGCATTACACTTCGTTCCCCCCCCTCCCCCCCTTCCTTCAATAGTTGCGATACCTAATATCATAGTTTTAATTTATAAACCTATTCACGTTGTGAGTCCAAAACTCAGTTCCTAAGGCCTCTTTGTCCACAAAAGTCGGCAAATTTCCTTTGCTCTTTCCATTGCCAATATTCCCTTCCAACCAGGTTGCAGGAGTCAATTCGGTGGTGGCAGATTTAAAGACCAGGTAGAAATACTGGATAGCCTAATTTTATTTAGTTAGGAAAGTTATCTTCACTCCCTCCCGGATTGAGGCCCTACAGAGTTGTTTTAAAACAAAATAGTCGACCAAGTCATTTCTACAAGTAAGAAAGTCAACCATGAGTGCGGAGACGTTACAAGCACCTAGCCCGTAGTAGCGTCCGCCGCTACATAGTATATCAAGCTAGCAGTAGCATTTGGATGGGTCCAGTCGGGCTGAGCGGAGAACTAAAACAAACATATATACACTAAAATTCGTGTATATTTTCGTAAAAATGCAAGTAATATTGAATAAAAATTCAACTCGTATGATGTTACTGATGACGATTCACATGCAACTTTTAGCTGTCTGGTTAAGATCCTAGTCTTTGATTTTACATTGGGAAAAAAATTCACGTTTTGAAAGTTTTAACTTGAAACAGGAATGA
Source organism: Lithobius niger (assembly GCA_023313725.1). Lineage (NCBI taxonomy): Eukaryota > Metazoa > Arthropoda > Chilopoda > Lithobiomorpha > Lithobiidae > Lithobius > Lithobius niger. The sequence continues at coordinate 8,260 of JAHWFP010011219.1, read as the reverse complement.
AATTAAAGTTTTTATAAAATCATCCCCAAAAGATATTTCACCTGCTAAAACCTAACCCGATCGCAATAATTAAGTTTAAGTTACATTTAAGTTTTCAAATAAATGGCCTAAACGGAATTCAAGTACAACTAACTAAGTTAACTTACATGTCCTCTACCTTTGCCCTGTATGGCACAATTTGCGGTGGCAGAAGACCATCGCTCACCCGGATAACGTGGCGATGGGTGGCTGCGAGGTAGAGCTATGCTGACGATATTTTCTCAAGCTTGAGTTTTTATACTTCGGAAACGGCTCCAATTTGCCTTCTGCGCGGACCCCGAGGAATGCTAGACATGTAAGGCATCTTAGGATTGTTTAGAGCCTAAATTTTCAAGCATCCAATTCACTGGTTGTTGGCGAGTTTGGTCTGCCAAATTCGGCGCCAACAACGCTAGAGCCACTTCCGGTATGCATGAGAGAGCCGACCGTTTTTATTTACGCAAGTAAAATTCCAACATGGCACTAACGCATTGAGCCGAGGTAGCGGACACGTTTTGCCTTATAGTTTTAAAATTACCCAACCGAATTTAAAAAGGTAAATATATTTGGAATCTGAACATTAAGATCAAAGGCTAAGCATCTTTTACGAAGATTTAGGACAGACTCTGAAGAAAATAACTGAAAACAACGACATTAGCACTAACAAACCTGCGTCGTACAACACGAGTTGTTGCAAGTTATAAACAGTTTCAGACATCAATAAAATCGATTATTATGCTGTGTAAAGTACCCCTATTGTTCGTGAGAGGCCTTTAAACAATTATGAAACGTGTAGGTAACATAATCTACGTGGCTTTATGCTAAACTACAACGATGTGCGTTACAATTTTTCGAAGCAGCAGTGTTTACACTTTGGTATTTATTGAAAAATAAATTCGAAATTGAAGATTTCAGACCTTCAATAAGACCACTTGGGTTTTCTCGACGATCTTCCAAGATTTCAACAAGGTTGAGTGTAAAAGTTCAATTACTCCTGCCCTTCCTACCTCACCCAAGTTGAGGATTGGCAGTTTTGATTTACAAGTCTGGCATTTTGTTGTTTGGATGTAGCCTAGCTACAGAACCATAAAGAAAACGTTGCAAATTCCTTACAAGGCACCCTCGAGATCGATGGAAAATTGCCAATCTCCTGACGAAGAGAGTAATGAATGGAATCGAGGGTTTCCATTTTGAAGTGAGACTTGAGGATCTGCTGATTCAGGGGTCAAAGATTGATGAGCAGCCTGTAGCCGCCGGTTTTCTTCGGACAGAGGATGATGGAGCTATAGAAACCTGGACACTCCGAAAGGGTGGTGCGTCCGAGGGAGGTAAGGTAGAGCCGATCGGGTCGTGAAGATCTTGAGAGGACGAAGGACGCCAATTGTCCTCCGCATCTGAACGAAAGGGGCGAGAAGGAGGCATCTGGGAAAACCGAGACTGCCTAGGTCGAGAGGCCTTCGGTTTACGGGCAATATCCAAATGCGGTGCCAGCTTTGGGACAAGCCCTAGAAAGAGCGATTGGATTCGTGGAGTGGCTAGTTTTGTAGTTTGTGGCGTATGAAGTCGTTAAGGGCGACGTCCCGAAGGAATGAAGAGTTGAACAAACCCTAGTAAGCCAGCTCATAAAATGGAAGGTAGCAAAGTAAGCAAAGTAAGTGTCAGATTCGTTTTAAATCTGACATTTGCTTCTTGAAAGTAGTGCGAAGCGCGTGGCTTTCTTCTTCCCATGTGGTGGGCTGCTTCTTCATGGCTTGCCACCAGTTACAGTATTTGCCCTTGAGGCAACTTTGTACTCTTTTTGGTTTCAAGAGGCTTACCTTCAAATTTCAGCCACATGGACTCTATAGCCATTCAGAAAGATTGGAGCCGTCAGTCAGTGGTTCTTGGCTTGAATTTTGCTGAGGCTAAAGCTGCTGCAAAATCAGAATACATGCCTGCATGTGTTGTGCTTGAGTGCATGCAAGTTTGACTGGATTGTGAAACATTGTCCACACCAAGACTATTTTGTGGTTGTAAACCTCCATTTGTGCTTAAGAAACCTGGCCCACTAATTCCAGTACTGGTTGGCTGACTAATCTACTTTTGGTTCATTAACCTCTGTCCATTTTGGTTTGAAAATTTGGTTATTAAATTGCCATGCTGTTGTTTAGCATTGGCTTGTGCATAAACATTCTCTAGGCTACTGGCAATATTTAACTGGTTTAAATTTGCTTTCGTTATCACTTGCTCGTTATCGGTGACCGTTTGCCATGTTGGTTGTAACATTGGTGTATTAATTTCATCTGAAATTTCTTGTCTGCACATTGACTTAGGTTTAACTCTAAGTTACCATGCTCAACTTTTCAAAATAGTCATCTACAGTTAAACTAGCTTGATTTTGGTCATTAATAGTGCATTAATGGTGCAAACTCTTTGTTTTGATTTAAAGAATTTGGTCTGGTTTCGTCGTGTGCTAACCAGTGATTCTGAGTGTGTGGTGTGCTATGCAATTGACTCGCGCCTTCCCTAGTGCGTATGTGCGAGGCATGAGCGTCGATCGGTACTGTGGTGGCTTTGATGTGATCGTTACCACTAACACTATTTTGTTTCATAAAATGCTAGCTTGTAAAACTAGTACTTGCTTTGCACTTTCAATGTCTTTGCCAATATTAAACATTTCTTGATCATGTTTCTCTAAATTAAATGAATTTGCAACGCTCACGTTGTCGACTGCGAGTATAGACTTGCGTTTGCCGCTCCGACGCTTGTTGCCATCTAGCGGCGTTGGTTGGAAATGCGGCGTGGTTACCGCTTCGTCAATGCCAGTGATGTGTGGCATGGTCGACGCAAATTCGGCAAAAAACTAAAAGGTTATTCCATACAAATTCACTGCTTAAAGATTGTTGGTTTAGGCAAAATGGATTCAGAAATTGCAAATCTCTGAAGGAAGTGAAATGGAGGATCCATTGCTTAAATGCGATTTGAAAGTTACGAAAATCAAAATTTTCAAAATGGCGGTGTGCGGATGGAGATCCGGCTCTAGTCATGAATGGCGCAAGAGTTATGTTTTGCGTCGTTAACGGTGATACGGTACATGAAAGTCGTCTAACTTCCTTAGAAATTCGTTAAAAATTCTGGATTTGGTTTCAATAAATGCACACTGCGTGAACGTTGATCGCTTATTCGTAATATATTTGCAATTTTTAACATGGGGAAACCCTGTACTGTAGCGGCGCTTACAGGGTCTTGAGGTGCCAACTGTCTAGCACCGACATCTGGTGAAGTTGCGGTTAAGTTAGAAGTACTCATAAAGTAACTTTTGACATTAGCGGAGAAAACAGCATAGCAGTGTCTACTGCACGGTTAGGAGTAGAGCTTCAAGAAATTCTGTACTATCTAATTGCTGCCACCACGATGGGTGTGTATTTAATTGCCTACTTAGGAGTTAGAATAAAAATGATTTGTAGTTATTTAACCCTTGCAAATTAAATCGGACTCGGAAGTCAAACTGTCGTTTAAAGCAACTCTCGTATTTTAATGAACATGACAATTTACAACTACATTCAGTAACTAGTTTGTTTACATGAATAAAAACGTAAGCTTTACAGTAAAGCACACTTGGGATTTACAAGAAATCGGCAATGGAACTAAAATTGAGTTCACTTACATAATTTGGATTAGAAAAGTCGGTTTGAGCTATCACAACTCTCTAAGTTACAAAATTATCCTTACATTAAGTAAAATAGTCTTTGAAAGAAATTAGCAACCCTTGCACTAAAATCACTCAACTATCACACTGAATCAAGATTAGTATTATATGGAAACAACCATTTGAAAGCTCAGGCGGTCTTCGAGGCGTCCGTAACAATGTGCAGCTCGGGGCGTGGCTCGTGAAGAGGCTGTGTCCTTGTGAGGTTGGTGATGTCTGACCACCAAAAAAGGGAGTCCAGAGGAAAGCTGGGACTGATGGGGATTTCTATGTCCGGGGAGTCCTGATTGATTGTCTGGTTGTCGATGCGGTGGTGGTGAAGCGGTCTTACCATCCATCGGCCGTAGGGGACGAGGTTCGCCATTGCGTCCATTTTCCCGATGAGAGAGTTTAGTTCTCGTAGAGAAAAACTTGTCGACCGAAAGTGACGGGCGTGGAGAAGGAGGTCTTCTATCCGTTCTGGGAAGGGGGCAATTCTTGCTGAGCGGAGGTCGAAAGAGGCTCCTAGAAAGCTTGTGCTGGTATTAGGCGAGATTTTGAGTAGTTCACCCCGAAGCCCAGTTGGTTTAGCAGGGAGATGGTGTCGTCCTTGTTCCGTTCCAGTGTGAGAGGGTCCGGATTGTTGAGGGCCCAGTCGTCCAGATAAGCATTGGTTTGAATTTCGTTTTGGTGTAGGTTTGCCGATATAGGTTTGAGAACTGTCGTGAAAATCTTGGGGGCTGCATTTAGGCCGAAGGGAAGACAGCGGAATTCGTAGACCTTTTGGTTGTAGATGAAACGAAAGAGGTGGGTGATAGCCGGTTAAAGTGGGACGTGGAGGTAAGCATCTTCCAGGACGATTGAGACTGTCCAGTCGTTTTGTTTGAACGAAAGACGGATTGATTCGAGCATTTCCATTTTGAAATGATCGTTTTGGATGTATTTGAGAGGTTTCATGTTGAATCTCAAGCAGGAGCCTCCTGACTTCTTTGGTCGGGTGAAAATGGAGCTGTAGAAGCCCGGGCCTGGTTTGCGGCATTCTCTTATTGCATCTTTCCGCAGGAGTTCTAAGACTTCGAATGAAAGTGATGGCGTTATGGGCGGGGAGAATTCCCAAGGCGGTGTTGGGAGAAGTGGTGGTTTCGACAGGAATTCCGGACGAAAGCCGTGTTCGATGATGAAAAGGACTTCTGGGGTTGATGTGAGATGTCGCCAAGCCGGGAGGAATCGGTGTAGTCTTGCGCCGGCTGGAAGGCAGGATGGGAGGGAGGCGTCATTGTTGGTTCTTGAGAAAGACGCTTCTGCCCCCTGGTGACGAGTGGCGGCTTCGTCGGTCTGGAGTGGCGGCTCGTTTTTGGTTGCATGGGCCGGAACGAGAGCGGGGCTGGTCCGCCCGAAAGGGCTGCGAGTTTCTCGGACGAGAGTCGTTGAGACGGAGAGGCTGAGGGGGAGCCGATGGCTTGTTCCAATTGTCTTGCGGAGGACGGGGGTTGGACTGCTTGTTTCTGAACCCCGGACGAGGGATAGAAGAAACTTGCTTTTGCGGTTTGGGTTTTCTAGAGATGTCTAGATGAAGAGCAAGAGTCAGGATGAGACCACGGAAGAGCGTGTCAGACTCGTGGATGGGCTGGTTGCGGAGTCGGTGCATCGTGGAGACATTCAAGTTGTTGGCGAACGAAAGAGCAATATCCCGGAGAAGTAGAATGTTGTTGAGAAGGGCTCTGGTGGCCCAATTGATGGAATGATACGTGACGAAGCTTGCCTTCTGAAAGAGTTGCGTGATTAGGGATGGAAGATTGCGTATTTCATCGGGACTTGCGTCCGGAGATAATTTCTCGCATAGGGCGTTCACCGCAGTGTTGAGGACATCGGCTTGTGAGGCAGCACGAAGACTCAGCCGAAGGCACTTGTCATTTTCATAGAGGATGAAAGTTGGAATGTCTGATTTCTTGGGGATTGAGAGAGCGGTGCCGAAATCCATCTTCACTTCACTGCTTAAGAATTCGCATTTTGGATAAGTGGCGAAGTTGTTCGGGTTCGTAGCGCCATCGCCTAGCGGACGAAAGCTGTTTTCACGGCCTGGTCGAGGTGGTGGTGGTTCCTTATCGAGGACGAGTGGGTCGCCTTTGCCGAGCAGGGAGCCTTCATTGCGGAGGAGGCAGGTTAGCAGCGTGGTGGATTGCCCTAGAAGGTTGCGGGGTTTGGTGTCTTTGTCTCTCAGGGCAAAGCCGAAACCATTTTTCAGCCCACGGTTGATCACGGGAGCGTCAGCCGGCTGTGCAGGCTTGAAGAGGAAGCAATCGGGGATGGTTTCTTCGACCGTCTTTAGGAGCGAAGCCAGCGGGAATGTCTGGTCGTCGGCGGCGTCGTCCGGGAAGTGGATCCGCTTGCCGGACGAGAGTGGGATGGTGGGCGGCGGACCTTCACTGGTAGCCGAGGGGGCAGCAGAAGGAGAAGCTTGCGGGCGAGAGAGACGGTTTGCATTTCTTCTGAGGGCCGGAGGGAGATGTCGATCCTCGTTTGTGGGAGTCGCGGCTGGAGGCCGAAGCTATCCAGGCTTGCGTGCGGGAGAGTCGGGCCGAAGACGTGCAGGAGGGAGGCGACATGGGATTGTCTTGCATTTCACGGACCGTTTCCTGGACGATGTTCCGAACTATGCTGCGGAAGACGCTTCGACCTTTCCGGGAAGAGTTCGATGATAAGTCCAAGGGAGAGTTGAGGCCGGGCGAGCGAGACGCTGCAACGGCCTGTTGAAGGGATCCTTTGGCTTCATGGTAGACGACTTTAGCCCGTCGAAAGTCTTCTTGAAGAGCCGAGCGGTCCAAGGGTTCGGGCGGCGGGGTGCGTTGGCCGGGTTGCAAGGGAGAGTCTGATAAGGCGTTGGCGCTTGCATCGAAGGAGGCAGCGGGGATCGGGCCGACGACGGCGAGGTCGAGAGCGGAGATCCAGCGATTGCCGAGGGAGAAGGCAGTAGTTTGCGGACGAGAGAGAGCATCAGAGGGAGCGGCGAGCGAAGTGGGAGCTTCGGATGCGGCAGCCATCATCGGGTAGAATCCAAGTTTCCGTGCAAAAGACAGGGGAAGTCAGGCGCGAGGTGGCGTGGAGACACCTCTGGAGGAAAATGAATGCCGATAGCGTGCGCGCTGTCGCTTTTATAAGGTAGTACTGCCTCGCCCATGCGCAGTAGGGTCATGCAAGCAGGCGGGTGCGCACCGGAAGAAACCTCCAGGGGAACATCACATTCGAGGAATGTAATGCTAAAATTATCACATTAAGATGTTTTGGCAACAAAGAAACAGAACTTTAAATTTTATTTTCTACAATTTTCTACAGCCATTTGAAAAACGCTCCAAACTGAGCGCACCGCACGCAACTCAAGATCGCCATTCTCCGAAAAACCAAACTTATAATTTTGTAACGGACATTGGCTCACCCTCGTACCTACCTGTGTGCTGTTGTGTTGTGGTTGACTTTTGTTGGCGCCAAAATCTCTTGTGCAACGGCAAGAACTTTCAGGTTTTGCGCCAAAACCATGAGCGGACGTGCAGGAGAACGTGGCCAAGTATTGTTGGCCACGATTGGTGAACACTTTGTAACCATGAACTGGATTGGTTAACGAACTCACGAGCTGATTGGTTGTCCGTTGGAGCTCTGGATCCGACCGGAGCATATAAATGTCAACAGCTTCAGAGCTCGGTGTTCTATTCCCGTTGATTCTTGTGTTGAGAAAGAACGTAATAATGTAACTCAAATCTTGTCATGATTATTCCGCATTAAATAAGGTGTAACTACTTCAAGTTTGGCTTCTACATTAACACACGTTACAATTTGTAATTATTTATATTTTTTTTCTCAGTCATAAAGCTGACTAGCTAAGTGTTGTAGGAGGGGCTGCCAATCGGTACTCAACCACATAAATGTATTAAGGACCCGCACTCTACGTTTTTATTTTGAACTTCAATTGAACTCTTGTCATTATTTGCGGCTGCAATAATGGTGTAAACTAAAATGCGTTTCAGCATTTACACACAAGCTGGTTCATTTAGTCTTTTGCTTAATGCTTTTAAAAAGCAATTTATTAACGTAACTTCTTCCCACGAACTCTACCTTGTCCAAAACGGCATTTTCTTACTATAAAATTTTACCGGACATTTTCTCCAAAAAGTGTTAATCTTATATTTATTTCAAGGCTCCGACCATAGCAACCTCATCCAAGTCTTTTTCTACTATTAATCTTGCAATAAATCAGAAACCATCCTTCCATTAAACTTTAATTATGATTTGAACAGCAAACTCAAGTTTCCCCCCCTCCTTCAATAGTTGCGTTACATAATATAGTAGTTTTTATTCATAGGCCTATTCATGTTCCAAAGTCAATCTAAAGGCCTCCCAAGCCACCGAAGTCGGCAATTCCTTTTGCTCTTCAAGCTCCTACAATTCCCTTCCAATCCAAAGACAGTATTCAATTTCCCCTCCACTCAAGAGCTCAAAGCTACCCTGCCCGTCCTTGCTGCCATGCCCACTTCCGGTATTGACAGCCTGGCCGGTCTGAGTCAGTCTCTTCCTCCTGAGGTT
>JAHWFP010011217.1:5076-54642 GCA_023313725.1 Lithobius niger | reverse complement strand
GAGAATTTTGATATTCTACATGGAAATTGAGGTGGCTCCCCCTCGGAAAAACTTTGTATTGGTCCCTAAGGTACCCACATGCAAAGTATACAACATTTTAGTCTACCACTATGGGGTACAACTGGGCAAATTACCATAATAGTTAATGGTAGCATTATCTGTATTGCATTGCAGTATTTTTTCTGCTGTTGTAGCATGAAGAAGACGACGATGCGTCTTCGGAAGGGAGCCATGCTAGTCATCCCGAGCAACCCAGTAGAGGTCGCCTCCTTTTGCTAAAAAAAAGTTGGAAGAAAGCAGGTGAGGTTAGCAAGTTGGCGTCTGTGTGTAAATTTTCTAGTATTTATTGCGTTATGGGGCTTTAAAAGTAAGGCTGTACTGATCAGCAGCTTTGCTTCCAATCCGATCTCGATCTGATCAGTGGACCTTGCCGATCGCTTGACGATCGATCATTGTGTAGCGGGCAGAACGAATGGATACATTACAGCATTGCACAATTCAATCAGAATGACAGCATTGTCCACATGCACATGAGGGCTTTGCTCAAGCAACGCTTATAGTTTGTACGATCCAGGCGGGGAGTATGGCGGCCAGCGATGACTTAAGCGGTAGAAATTTGTTTCTCCACATCATGATCGCCGGTCGTGAAAAAATCTTTGTTGCTAACACGTTGATGCTAAGAAATTACAATTAGCTGGTAATCGAAATGATTGAACAGGAGCTGCTATTTCTTAGCGTCAATTATTACAAACGCGACGTAGAAAATTGTATTGGATAGTATCTGTATGATATGTTTGAGGGTGGTCCCCTCCAATAATGATAAGATTGGATTGGTTACTGTTCAAATATGATCGTTTTGCTGATCGATCCGGTCACGCTCTGATCGGCAATGATTGGATTGGTAGTTGGTACAGCCTTACTGAAAAGTATCTCAAATTTTTGAGCAAGTGTGCCGTGTATTTTAATTGCTACAGCTTCCATTATGTGTTTTTCTTCAATCCGAACCAGTACCTTTCAAGTAAGGCTGTTCTGGTACCATTACGGGTATCGGGGTCGGCTGCCGGTATCTCTGGCACCGGGTTAAATTAAAGCGCCTTAAATTGAAGCACTTAGTGTGAGACTAATCACCATACCGTTACGGAAATTATGGCGGTAGAGACGACAGAGTCCTTCCACTTAAACAATGTAGACCGTGGGTACCACATTTATATAAACATGTGGGAAGCCAAAGTAGGAGATGCATTAATCGGAGGTCATCAGATTAGCAACATGCACAACAGGGTTGCCATCGGTTTGTATTTGAGTGATCCCTTCGATGTCTCTGTAATGGTCGGTCACATTCCGCAGGAATGCTCCAAAATTAAATTTTTCATTTTTTTAAATCATGATGGTTCTATTACATGCCGAATCATTGGTAGACGTCAGAAAAAAATTTCATGGCAAAGGTTTGGAATTACTTGTTTGTGTACGTTTACTGGATACAAAAAAAATTGTATAAAGTTTAAACAGCTTCTGCAAACATGGCAGCCGTTATTAGCGCCATCGCCACCATGGTTGTTGAATACTCCAGTCGGGACACTGAGTGCTAAGAAAAACTGGTCGATCAACAACTGCGTGGTCAACACGATCATTATGGTGTACTAACTCCCGCTAGGCTTATTTTCTTACAGTGAAATAAGCTCTGCCAAACAGTCCAATCTTCAAGTTGCAGAATGTGGCTACTTTTCCTGCTGTAATTTGGAGCTTGGACTGAGTTTGGCAGAGAATATTCCACTATAAGTACTTTTTTCCAAAGCCAAAGTAAAATGACCGGAGTAACGATTTTTTTAATAAGCTTATTTTCTTGAATTTAAAATGAAAGTGCTCAAGAACTTGCAAGAAAACATTTGACTCAAACTGCAAAGAAGTTTAAAGGTTGACCCTAAACAGGTTAAGGAGTGGAAAAAATATGAAAACCAGTTTCAAAAAATATACAATCTTTTCGTAACCGAACATATCGAGGAAGCCATGAGAAATGTCTAACCAAAATACGCCGTCTGCTTTATCAAAAAAACTCGAAAATTGACGATTGTGGAAGCACAATTGATTGAACGGGTTAAGAAGGTGCGTGGAGAGGGGTTTGCAGTACATGGATTGGCTATAAGGCTAAAAGCAAGGGAACCGATTAAAATTACTAATCTGGGAGCGCCATTCAAAGTATCACCTAGTTGGACATGATGATTTCCTTCGCTGCCACTGACTTGTCAGCAGGCGTACTACTACCGTAGGACGAAGTACGATATGCTTACAAAAGCCGACGGTAGCCGAAAACTTCATGGAAAAAAAAAAAAATAATCCAACCAAAAAATTCATGAATGTTCTTGTCGGCAACAGGATGAGACACCCCTACGGTTTAATACGTCATCAAATTCTACATACGACTTCTCAGGTTTGCGTACAATAATGTTTAAAACCGGCAACGAAAAGTTAAGTCTTACTGTTGTGTTGGCTACTACTACAAGTGGACAAAAGCTCGCATGAATGTTATATTCAAAATTTGAAAGAAAGTGCCCGAAGAAGTTCTCTACAATAAAAACGCACAGTCTCACAAATCACAAATACCATAACTATATCTGGTGAATTTTCGACTGTTCCTAAGGGGTTTGATGTTATTTCCACAGTCGACCGTCTTCTTCAGGCAGCGAATGAAAAGTTTGAACACTTGGGTTTACTTAGTGAAAATGCGATGGAGGTTTTTACTTTGACTAATGTTGACCTGTTGTAAAATCGGAAAAATTAACACTAAAGTCAAAACGTAGCACTTTGTTCAGTTGCTTTGGCGAATTTTCGATGAACTTCTTATTAATTGATGGTAAAAATTAATAATAGAGCAACGTTCATCTTCATCAGGCTTTTTTCTAGTTGTAGTAGGAACTCTGTTTACAGCTTGTCGAACTCGTACTTGCTTGGAAATTTAAACCGTCGCTCTCGCGCTCCGACCACTGATCTTTACGATGTTCGTTGCGTTGCGTGCTCCACTTCCTCTCGAGTTGTCTGATGAGGGTTGGGTGTATCAGTTGACTGACGGTGGGAAATGATGGTGGCTGTATGTTCATAAGGGGAATCTTGGCTTTTTCGAAGTGCTGTATGGCTATGGATTCCAAGGCCCTGAGGTGTGCTTCTCTTGCTGAATTGGAGGTGTTGTGTCATCCCAGGCTATTGTGTGTCTTGTTTCTAGAATGGTGTGCTGCTATACCATTTTCTGGGTCTGGCTCTTTAGATCTTGTGGCCAAAATATGATCATGGTGGTACCAACACCAGAGGTACCACCAGCAGAACAGTATAAAACAATACCAAGAAAGGAACTGGCATCCCATTGTCCCAAAACCAAATGGGCTACCTACAAAGTTCCCTTCAACGACTACAATGCAGTATACATTGGCGAAACACGAAGAGGAATCAATGTGCGAATCCTCGATCATATTTCGGCCACAAGATCTTAAGAGCCAGCCCCAGAAAACGGTATAGCAGCACACCATCTAGAAACAAGACACACAATAGCCTGGGATGACACAACAACATTACTCGCCTCCAATTCAGCAAGAGAAGCACACCTTAGGGCCTTGGAATCCATAGCCATACAGCTACCATCATTTCCCACCGTCAGTCAGCTGATACACCCAACCCTCACCAGACAACTCGAGAAGAAGTGGAGCACGCAACGCAACGAACATCGTAAAGATCAGTCGTCGAAGCGCGAGAGCGACGGTTTAAATTTCCAAGCAAGTACGAGTTCGACAAGATGTAAACAGAGTTCCTACTACAACTAGAAAAAAGCCTGATGAAGATGAACGTTGCTATTATTAATTTTTACCATCATTTACTGTAATAAGAAGTTCATCGAAAATTCGCCATTTTTTAACTTGGGTTTACATCGTCTGCTCTGTGATTTTATTTCAAATTTGACGCTCCCGAGGCTGCATGGATTTGTCAGGCAACCTAACAAATCTAGGAGGCCACGGTCACATCAAATTATAAAAACTCAATTCCTGGAAAATATAACTTCGTCAAGTTTTGACTGATTTGACATTTATGTAGGCTTTAATAGGCTATTGGACTAATAAATGGTCATATTTTTGATAGGCATAAAACACTTCATTCAAGTTCTCCTTCCCCCCAACATCGTCTTGCGTGGGTTTAACCCATCATGGGCCACGAACGTCATGTGACGTCCTCAATAAATGTCTTGGAGACCATGAACGTCATGGGTCGAAATAACCAGGAGCAAAGTGCAATTTGCACTCCAGAATCAGCAATTTGCACCTCCAACTTACATGCTGGAGTGCAATATTTGCACTCCGCAGCTCAACACGTGTACAGTTAGTGTTAAGTACTGTTGTTGGATGAGCAATCCTTGACAAAGTGCAAAAATGTTGTGCACATATTAAAAATAGTTATTTCCTGTCAGCACACAGCAGAAGTTAAACGGGGATAACCATGTGCCAAAAGAATTATGGGAGACTGGCGCTGCAAGTTAGTACTCCTGCATGGGTCCTACTTCAAATCACTTTGAGCGAAACAAATACAGCTGACCATGATGCTGAACCGGCAATAACTAGGTGGGGGAAAGGTCATAAGGTTTTAACTTCTGGTTTAGCATGAATTGAATTTTTTTTGGGGGGGGGGGGGGGGGGGGTGAGGTACATTTACTGCACTTCAAGTTGGTGTTTTGCACTCCAGAGTTAGTTCTGGAGTGCAAATGTTGCACCTAGTCCAAAATTTTAAAATTCGACCCCTGGAACGTCCTATGACGTTCACTTAATTCTCTTGATGTTTTTGTTGGCAGTTTCAGATCTTTCCATGTAATTTGTAGAAGCTAGAGATGCACCGATGTTGGCATCGGAAGTCGGCCTTTTTTGGTTACATCGGTCGTCGGAACATTGGCATCATTTTTAGGCAGCAGATTTCAAAACATCGGAAATCCATAAATTTATAAATCGTTTTGTGACAGATGTGCTTACAATTAATTTCTAGGAGCTAAATTTTAGGCCGAAAGAAAATTTTAATTTTATTTCTGAAATCCTCTAATTATTTTTGACTCAATGAAAAATCTAACTTATGTTTCACTTTACTTTCTTAACCATCAGACCACAAGTTATCGGAATCGGATTTCGGCCGATGTTTTTTCAACATTGGAATCGGACATCGGAATCGGTATTTGAGCACATCAGTGCATCCTTAGTAGAAGCCTGTGTGCTATTTATCTTACTACCAAAAAATGGGTTCATTTGTTTTCATCATTAAAACAAAACAAATTGGACATAAAAAGGTTTGTTACACAATTTGTAACTATTTTCTCAAGCGGACGACGACAGTACTTGTACTTATTACCGGGAAATTATGGCCTTGGATGGTTTATTTGTAGACAAATCCTGGCACACCAAGAGTTAAATTCGGAAATAAGTCCAGGGTTTATTTGCGGGGATTTACGCTGATAAAATATGCTGCATTCAGTTGTGTGGTATAATAAACTAAAAGTACTACGGTTGTTTCAGTGCCACTTTTTAAAATTTGATGCTGATAACAAAGAATTGGCAAAACCGATCTGATTCGTGCGTACTAATTGCAAAATATCGAGCTAATGCAAACAGCGTAGTTAAGTCAAAACTCAAGTTTGTGAAAAAAATGGTGGGTGTTTACATTGATTTACAAAAAAAATAATTCATTTCGGCGAAACCTTACGTAGGGTGAAGCAAAAATAACGAAAGTTCTGTGTTGCACGCCAGAGGAAAAAGGTTGCTTATTAAAAACCAGTGAGCGTATGCAGTAAACTTCGCAAAAATCGTGGTAGATCATTAAGTCAAACATAACCCATTCTTCTCTAACCTTGCTTCTTCTGTCCAGGAAGGGCGCATGCTTCATCACAGAAAATTTAGCAATTTTCCGATCGTTCACCTGTACTAAGTAAAACCTTATTATAAGGCCATTAAAAAAAAAAAAGAAAAAAATAATGAAAAATTGGTTCTCAAGGCCCTCCTGCACCGATTTGTTGACGGGAAATAAAAAGAAATGGCGCGGCAAAAATAGCAGTTGCAGATCAAAAATAGTTCTTAGTGAGAAATGAAAATATAAAATTACAATTCTTTTCGTTACATAATTTTATGGACATAATGGTAGGGAAAATATAGGGAAAAATAGGACCGAAAAATAACAAAATGAGAACCAACTCGTGAGAAAAATGCTCGAGAACCAACTTTCTTTTTTTAAGTGGCCTAATAACTGTTAAGAGTGACATTTCTTTTAATAAAATGAAAATTAATACAGTACTCATTCAATTCAACATGGTCATTAGAAAATAAAATGGTTTAGCGAAGAGGGTTAACACTTAACATATTGTGCTAAAGTCATCGCTTCATATTCACAAACTGCAAGAAATCAGTGTTAATCTTTTCAATTTATCAGCTTGCAATGTAGGGCTGAGCTGATAAAATGAAAGATTAAAAAAAAGATTTCTTCCAGTTAGCGGAGATGAATGATGACTTCAGCACAATACTTTAAGTGCTAACCCTCTTCTCGTAACCATTTTATTTTCGAAAGACAAAGTTAAATGTGCATTAATTTTTCTCTTATTAAACGAAATGTCGCGCTGACATTATCGTAATGAGGTTTTACTACAGTTGACCGATAGAAAAATTGCCAAATTTTCTGTGATGGCGCAAATGCCCTCCATGGAAAGAAGTAAGGTTAGAAAGGGTTGGTTGTGTTGATTTAAAAAAAAAATTCAGAACTTTAACATTTTTATGTTAGGAACCACTGAGCTTTCATTGGTATCAACTTGACCGATCCGATACCGACCCAGTTTTACAAATCTTACCGGTACCAAGAATTCTTGCCGGTACTGATACAGATATCTTTGAACAGGTTGGTTTGTCTCATACTTAGTAGCAGACAACAGTTTCGTGTATTTAATTTGATATGGATATCAAAAATTTAGTCCCTAATTTTTATCAATGGCATAGATTTCTTCAAAACTTCAACATTTGTTGAAATAAGATATTTTAAAATAGGAACCAACAGTTAAAAAAGATAGCTAGGAAGATATTGAGTGATTTCCTGAGAACAAACCACCTTTGTATGTGTTGTCGACCAACATGTTTCAAACAGGGGTGTGCAGTGCAGTACAACCTCGATTATCCGAACTAATTGGGACCGAAGGGTGTTCAGATAATCCAATTTACATCCAAAATAAGAGGAAAACCTTTTCCGTTACTCAGTTTTAGTGTTTGTGCACTATGGTTGAGTGTGTTAGACTACTGAAAAGAAAATTTTGCATGAAATGATTCCAGGAACATAAACAAAGCAAAGACAATGCTTATTCTTTCTCCAAACGGCCAATTTTTGAATATTTTCTAAGAATCGGAGTTTGGATAATCAGGGTGTTTGGATAATCGGGATCCGGATAATTGAGGTTCTACTGTACTATCGAATTTCTATACTGATACCGATACTTACTTGGTATTGGTATCAAAATTTCGATATTATCAATGGTATCGAAAAATTATAAAAAAATTTTTAGTGCCAATTCTGTATCATTAACGGCTAAGAGATCTAAACAGTGTCAGACCTATCTTTAATCATTGTGAAGTTGTGAACACTTAAATATTCCGAATTTTCCTTTAAACACTTCATCGGTCACAATTAAGGCTCGGCTGATACCGGTATCGGTAGCGGATCGGTATCAGCTGACTGTTTGGTCAAATATCGGTTTTTGCAATATCTTCTCCAAAACTTGTCCGTATTTGATGTTCCAATACACCATTTTAACCGTTTTTTCAAGAGTTTTCCAATAGTGCTAATTTCAGAGAGATAGCTTCAGTCGTTCTCAAATTATTTAACAAAAACCAAAAACAAGTTTCAAAAAAACGCATTTTACTGCAAGATGCTTGCTCATGGAGCTTTGAGATTCGGAATTTTTCATCAAATTATGTTTCTGAATATGGAAGAAAACTCTAGTGGAAGTAATGCATTGAAGTATCGGCATAGGTATCGGTGATGTAGGATCGGACTGTATCGGTCAAAGTTGGTATCGGCCGAGCCTTAGTTACAATCCATTAAATTTCTGCATTTCTCGAAGTATCGGTTTCAAAAAGAGCATCGGTACCAAAAATAATATAGGTATCAAAAGTATTAGTATCGAGAAAGTATCATGATACCAATACTTGGGATAATAAAATATCGGTATCGAGTTGAAATACCTCGTACCGTACGATCCTTGTTTCAAATGCTTCACTTGTTCCTTTGTATGATGGTTATTTATTGTAAGTGTGACATTATGATGAGCTTTAACTGTAATCTGGAAATTATTTTCATGCAGGTCTGCTTTTGAAAAACGAGAAAGTGAAGTGCACAAACGAAATCAAGAAATCGAAGACCTAGTTGGAAACTTACGAACGCAATTGCACGAACGGGACGAAACAATTACCAAACTTCAATCGCAATCCACAGCACAGCTTTCCGTTGTTTCTTCTACCATTGACCAAAACCAGGTACAAGTCCGTGTTGTTGGATTTGAAAATTTTGTCAATGATATGCTAAATTAGTTTATTTGGATGTCGGAGGTGGCGTTTTTTCTAAGAGCTGGAATGACCGTAACATTCTTTTATAAGTGGAGAAGGCATTCTTTCATATGGGAGGGGACAAAATAAGAATTTTGTTGTTAGAAGGCGAAATCAGCACCTGTTAGGACGAAAGCATTCACTACTTCTCACTCGTTTTCGAAGCTCTCAGCCCTCTTATAACCGTATAGAACAACGGGATCACATCAATGAATGAGGGCTGGGATCACTCTGGTGTTGATCCTAGCCCTCATTTCGTTAAAGGAAAAATGAAAGAACACAAACAAATTCTAATAAATTTACTGCAACAAAAAAAAAACATAACAGATTAAAAAAAAATGTTCAACAATTCACGTTACTCCCAACATTGCAACTTCTGCTTTGCAAACGTTGATTTCCATTAAATGACAAAAAGGAATAAAGCAACTGAATATAATCAATTAAGTGAAACAATTTTTGAAAACAACAACACCTCAAACGTCCAAAAAATAGTTCAAGAATTCATGCTAATTACAACATTGCAACCGCTTTCAAAATTAAATGTTGCTCTTTTCTTTGCTTGTAGCATTGCGTCTTAAGAATATTCTACACAAACTTTCTTCTGGCTAAACGCAACAACGTATTCCACTCGCGCTCACTTGTGCTCAACAATGTTCGTCGGACTGATAGCTTTAAAACGGGTGAGAAGTAGGATATCGCCCGCTTCCCTCATGCTGGAATCCATCGATGGCTCGGGCGTTACGTGCCCTCGACATTGTTAGATCCCAACACTCGGAAAGCGGTCGATATCCTATACTACTGTAATGCGACTAGTTGGTAGGGACATTATATTAACGCTATAAAAACTTTCAAATTCCACGACGCAAACCATGGCAACAAATGAAAAATAACACGGCGAATTCCATGCTAAAAACATTTTTTACCTCCAGGTTAAAAAAAAATAGCTTTAAGGCCATTAAAAAAAGAAAAGTTAGTTCTCAGGCCCTCCCGCACCGATTTTTTGAAGGGAAATAAGAAACGACGCGGCAAAAATGGCAGTTACAGAACAAAAATATTACTTAGTGAGAAATTGAAATATAAAATTGCCATTCTTGTCGTTAAATAATTGTGTGAACACATGGTACGAAGCATTACGAGGCAGTATTCTTTATTTTACCCAAATTAGAAAATTATTCCCAAAAATGTATGGAAAAACACGGGTCGAAAAATAAAAAAAATATAAAAAAAATTCTTCCCGCCTGCACGGATTTCTTGCAAAAAATGCACGAGAACCAACTTTCTTTTTTTAAGTGGCCTAATATAGGTATAACTATAAACACATGGGTGTGACAAGAAAATTGTGCTTATGAGTTTTACTTTCACTGGAAACTTTATTTTATTGGTTGTTGTTGCGCTGACCAGTATAAAAAAAAATTCCCTAATTGCATGGACTCTTGCCCTTGATGCTTTGATTTTTTCCATTTTTTAATCGTTTTGAATAGCAAAGCACAGCAAGCAGGTATCTCAGAAGTTTTGCAATGTTTCCGATTGCCTTTGAGTTGACCTCCGGTCTCATGTGACTTTTCCGATCTCAGGGGATTCATTTCCACTTTTGATTCGCAAGCAAGACAGTGGCTGCTAGCAGAAAATTGTGTTCCAAAATTGATTTGAATGAAGATTTGCATAGTTGAAATTTCAATAAATTACACACAAAAAAAATCAGGAATTCCACGACACTTGTTGAAAACACACACAATAGAACAACAATTTTTCATACTCATTAAATTGCCAGCAACCCCACCAACTGAAAGTAGTAGGAGAGTACATGATTTTTAACTGCATGAAATTTTGCCACGAATTGTGGCAAAGTAATGTTCCTGCTAATTGGCTGATAAGTTGGGAAAAAAAGGTGCACTCCCTTCGCTAGTTTACACTAAAATCCGGAATACGCTCAGCTTCCTTCGTGTAATGAGCTAATGACCAGAGCTCTGATGCGTTTTTTTATGATTACAAAATACTAAGGCTGTAGCTGTACCAATAACAATACTAGATCATATCGGTTGACGATACTTGGTCATATCGGTTGACGATACTTGGTCGTATCGGTTGCGGATAGGTGTTGACAACGGTTCCTGTAATGTCGATAACTCGGAAAGCATTTGAGATAGTGACATGCTGTTTGTGGCGATGTGCTCAGAAAATCGCTGAGTATCTACCTAGCTATCTGTTAAGTGTTCGTTACCATTTAAAAAATTTTCCAGAAGACAAACTCGAATTTAAAAAAAAAAAAAAAAATCCAACCAAATTTGCGAATTTTCGACAGGCTGCTTGATTAAAGATGGTAAAAATAGTCCGCCTGTCTTCTTCAGGCCACCCCAAGAAGCATTTTAAAAAGATTTAAATTATTTACAATGACCGACGTGCATCGATCGTTGTGGAAATAGCAGACGACTACGACGTGACTTGTAGCCCCCCCCCCGTATTTACGAGGCGCGGCACTTGCTGCTTCTCACTATGCCATTTTTTTTAGCAAGGCACTAGCTCAATTCTCTGCTGATAAGATGCCAGATTGAAGGGTTTGAGGAGCCTTGTAGGTTCATAAGCACTGAACCACGTGATATTTCATGCTGGATTGCCAGGGATTCATATATTTCATGCTGGATTACCAGGGATTCAAGGCCCCTGAAATGAATCCCTGGCAATCCAGCATGAAATATCACGTGGTTCAGTGCTTATGAACCTACAAGGCCCCTCAAACACTTCAATCCAGCATCTTATCAGCAGATAACTGAGGGAGTGTCTTGCGAAAAAGTGTCATAGTGAGAAGCAGAGAGTGCCGCGCCTCGTAAATACGGGGGGGGGGGGGCAACAAGTCATGTCGTAGTCGTCTGCTATTTCCACAACGATCGATGCACGTCGGACATTGTAAATAATTTAAATCTTTTTAAAATGCCTCTTGGGGTGGCCTGAAGAAGACAGGCGGACTATTTTTACCATCTTTTGTCAAGCAGCCTGTCGAAAATTCGCAAATTCGGTTGGATTTGTTTTGTTTTTTAATTTGAGCGTGAGTTTGTCTTATGGAATTTTTCGAACATTCATAGTAGGATGGTTCGTTTTTATAAAAAATTTTTATTTTAATAATTATTGGACGTTTGAAGAAAACTTCACTCTATTGCGATAGTCGGTTCAAAATAATTAAGCATTCAATTTCGGATGTATCAGTACTGGTATCGACAAGGGTTTTAAAACTGGATCGGTATCGGATTGGTACAGTTGATATCAGCGCAGCCGTACTAAAGATTTAAGCCACATCTTCGATAATTTCTGCAGCCAATCAGATTAATTTTGCAAGTATTTTTGTAATTCTGCAGCATTACAGTCCAAGAAAACACCTCACCATTTTGCTTGACACAAGCTTGATTATAACTTGAAAGAAAAAAAGTCGAGACTTTAGTTCAAGTGGCACAACTAAGTCTTAAAACATTTCAGTAACTACCAACAGTCTTATCAAAAGTAGTTCTGTACAGGTTTAAGCATCCATCGTCCTGCATTCCATCGACTTTTAGTGCCGGAAAATTTTAGCAGTAAAGTGATGTTTAAAGCCAAGAAAAATTTTCTTGTTTATTGTAGAATTTATTGTTTTCTTGGTGGCAGTTTGAACTCTTCCGTTGAAAATAATGGTAAAACCTGCATTTCTGTGAATTTCCATTGGTGTCATCAAATTGGTAACCGGTGTTCACTACTATTACTGCGCCGATTCAATGACATAATCGTAAAAAATATGCAAAAACCACACTCGGATAAATGCTAAAAGTCCACTTAGATTTTTCGGTGATTACACACATGGTCCTATCACCTACTTCAGCAATAAACAAAAAACACGAAACTCAAGAACGTTCGTTGATTACATCAGTTTGACCTATACAGTACGATTTTGTTGCATCTGGACTTCCCACTTGGATAGTCTCATATTCAGCTCCGGCCTGAGCCAGCGGCCAGTGTGTGGATATGAAGCCCATACATTTCCATTAGCAACATCCCCCCCTCCTGCGCCCCCACAGCAGCTAACGTCTCCCCCCCCCCCCTACAGTGGGGCGATGGAAGGGCCAAGCGAATAGGTCCGACAAGTACGGGAGGCTAAAGGGGAAGCCCACTCAAAACTTATGCATTGAAATACGGCGGGATGTAACCAAAGGAAAGCTCATTTTCCCGAGCGTGAGGAAGACATTAGGACTTAATTATTCTAGTGCAGGGCTTAATTCAAAACTGTCGAAAATTAGCCAAAAAACAGAGTAGTATTTCCGTTTGAGATTGTGCAATTAAAGTATGGAAGAATTCGATCGTGTAGTGAACTCTGTCAAAGACGTCGTCGTCGTTTTTGTGTTTAAAATTACTGCCTATTATATCTTTGTAGAAATCAGTTTTGAAATCTCCTGCCTTATGGACGCAGCTTGAAGAAGTTTGGAGGAATATTATCTGGCCCATTAGCTGTGTGCGTTTTAAAAGAGCTTGTCTAATAGTATCGGCTACGTTCTAATCATTGGGAGCAGCATAAATGGTAGCAAAAAAACTCGCAGAAGGCTTGGACTTGCTTTTCAGCATCGTTTATAGTTTAACCATCGATGTTTAATGATCAGTATGTTTTTTAGGTGATTTATTCTTGCCAAGACATACTACCGTATTGGCTCGCGCATTAGCCGTAATTTTTTCGAAATATTTATGCCCAAAAAAGCAACCTGCGGCGTATATGCGAACACGATGATAATTTCGCTAAATATGTATTGACCAATATTGACATTCAAGTACACAATTTTAACCATATTTTTACTTACTTTTCAATGGTCCAAACAACAATTCACTAGCTCCAACCGTTCTGAAGTTATTTGTAAAAAAAAAAAAAAACATCCAACTAACATTTTTTAAACAAACATGGCCTACAAATGGATAATAAAATTGCTGCTAGCTACTGATTTTAACAGGAATAATGTATACCTTTCATATCTTTAGATTTTTACTTCTTTACAATTGTGCAGAAAATGTTTGGCTGCGTTCACTTTTTTTTGTGTGCAAGGTCTTTTTTCTGGGTGCGTGGCTTATATGCGAGACTATGGTACTTAGTGTCATTAGTTTTTCTGAAATAATCTGTCTTTATAGGATGGTGGGGACATTCAACAAATGTATGCACAGATGGTATACAAAGACCAAAAAATTTTGGAACTTAATAATCGTATTATGGAATTGGAAGCACAAGTTATGGATCTCCAAGATAACGTTCGAGACAAAGAGAAAGTTGTTGAGTCCCGTAACAAAGCAATTAAGGTAGTATTATTCATGTTGATTGTAGTTAAAATTAATCCATTTTTTAAAGTAACCTTCTCAAATGGCAATCTAGCAGCAGTTTCCACTTGATTCTGAACAATTTACTTGATCTTTAAGTAACTCAACAATAATCAGCACTTTGTTGCTAATTTTGGGTAGACAATTAATAATTTGATGTAATGTATTTAAGTGCTGTCTGTCTTTATCAGGCTTAGTAGGAGCAGGAGTCTCTTTTTCCACTACTTCGGCATGTTCGTTTTTGTTTTCGAATTTTGTTCATGCGACCACTGATTTTTATGGTTGCTATCTACTGCTGGATGGGTGGTAGACTGTCACTTGCTGTTCAGTTGATCCATAATTTTCAGATGCAAGAAGGTTTCATGGTTACCTATTCTTTAAAGCCACATCTCATTTGTTAGTTTGCTGTGATGATTGGTGTACTCTTCATTACCAGTTACAAGAATAACTGTAAAATAGTTTTATGTTTGGCCTAATACAATATTAGAGGAGTCATATATTTACTGTAACACACTAATACTGTAATGTTGGTATCTGTTTATAAAATAGCTAATGGCTGAAGACTTGAGCCGCAAAGGCAAGGCTACAGTTGATCAGTTGGATGATACCAAAGATGAAATGCGTCAAATGCAGCAAACGTTTATTACCAAGGAATCTTACTGGAAAGAAGAAAGAGAGAGACTTATTGGTGAGCTGGAAACTTCAAAAGAAAAATACGTTATTGAGGCAGCAGAAAAAGAAAACAGGTTACTGCACTTTATATTTAGAATTTAGAAAAGTCATTTTCTTCATGATCACCAAGCGTTTTATTTATTATTAATTTTTTTCTGAGGAACTTTGTTTTTAATGGACAACAATTTTTTATAATATTAAAAATTGCAAGTTGATACTTTACATATACTAGCCCAGTTGAAGGGCTTCTTGAGAAAGCTTCTTGTGAAGGCTTCATGGTCTGACCTATTTTACTCA
The DNA here is from genome assembly GCA_023313725.1 of Lithobius niger. Classification (NCBI taxonomy): domain Eukaryota; kingdom Metazoa; phylum Arthropoda; class Chilopoda; order Lithobiomorpha; family Lithobiidae; genus Lithobius; species Lithobius niger. The sequence goes on along the minus strand of JAHWFP010011217.1, from coordinate 39,763 downwards.
ACAGGCATGAAAGCCTTCCTTTTTTCAGCCGATTTCTTCGTTTTTCCTTCCTCATTTTAGCCGATTTCCTCGTTTTTTAGCTTTGCCAACCTCCTAAAACCACTTTTAAGACCTTAATACTGTGCAAATTTGGTGGCTTTCCTCCTATTTTCTTCATTTTCCCTTATTTGGGGTCAAAAATTCCAACTTTCATCTATGAAAATAGGCCTATCCAAAGTGTAATTTAATTATCTGTCATTTAGCACTACTCTCATCTTGGTGGGTGCCTTTCATCCGATGAGTAGCGGTACAAACATGGGACATTGTTCCTTTTTAATGATGTCGACGAGCAATAAACTTAAAATTAATTTTTGTTTTGATTCTGCAGAATCTGCGATTTAAAGGAATCCATGAATAAACTGGAAGCTACACGATTTGATTTGAGTGCCCGGAATGCCGCCTTACAGGAGAAAGTGGTGGTTCTTCAGGAAACATTGGAAAAGATTCGCGAGTCTCGGCCGCCTGCTGGAAATGAAACCGAAAGTAAGCAATGGTTTTAAAAATTGCGGCTAACTTTGTGCCAATTCGTTTCTGTTAGTCTGTTTGTTATCCTGTGTGACTCTTTGTAAGCATAAAAACCCTTGCCTTTTCTGCAAAGGCTTTCTTTGTAGCTGCATGTGTATTGTAGCCCTCTTTTTGTTACCCCCCCCCTCCCCTCCTACAGTTTTTCTACCCAATGAAAGCTTGTAAACGACAGTTACACTGGAAAATTTCAGTCATATAAACTTATTCACTCTACTTGTTTTTTCCTACTGGTGATTTGTTTGTAACTCTTCATCTGTCTGTTGCATTGTTGGCCAAAATTAAGTCCATGAAGAATAAATTGTTAGCTGTTCAGTGTCACATGGTTAAGTGGACAAAAAACATCTTGTGAATTTTTATGGCCCCACCAAAAATAAATTGTGCATTCATCGAAATTTCACTTAACTGGCCATTTCTTCGTTTCTTATTGCTGGGATATACTATACCTGTGGAATTTTAGCATTCTTTGCTGTTCTGTTGATTTTCCGCTTGATAACTTAAGTTGCTTCGATCCGGCCAGCTTGTCAACCCACCACGCATGCGGGCGGCCTTCCCATAAAAGAGCAAGCCCACGAGCTCTGGCATCTTTTTGTTCTCAAGCGACAACCCTCGGCATGCCACAGGCCGCCGCTCCTTCTGGTTTCCCTGACGTGTTCGTCTCCCCGTTTACTACAAACGGCTACCCCAAACCTGCCTGCTGCCTGCCGAGCAACCAACGCGACCTAATGGCTGATGTCTCTCCAATCGAACGAATGCCAAAGTTGTTCAAACGAACGGCAAGTTTCCACCATTCGTCGATCGCCTTTAAAGCTCATTCTTCAACAAGCCAGCCGAACGCACGAACGTGTGCTCAACGAATGGAATGGAGTTGATGTGAGCTGAACGCTCGACAAGCGCAGCAACCCTCGTCGACTCATGGCAGAATGAACTACAGGTTTGAACGACGCTATACAAACTAAGTGTCGAAGCCCCGTCTCATTCATGGCGTCATGAATTCCACATCTGAATAAAGATCAAGACAATTTTGTTTCGTCTCGTCGGCTCGTCTGACTTGTAGCATTTTGGATTCCACGTGAGTGACACTCTTCAAATCAAGGGTTTCGTCGCATCATCCTGTCTCATCCGTAGCCTTATGGACTCCACAAGCAGAATTGTCTCGTCTCTATGAATACCACGTTTTCGAGAAATTCTTCTAGACAAGATTCATCTCGTCTCTCTGCTCGTCTCATTCATGACTTACAGCCACGTTTTAAGTGAAGTTTCTTCGAGACAACAGTTGTCTCGCATCTTCCGTTTGTGTCATTCATGGTAAAAATCTTTCCACGTTTTGAGTGAAGCTCTTCCAGACAGGATTCGTCTCATCTCTCCAGCTCGTCTCATACTTGGCCTACACTCATACATGGTGTACCGCCATGTCTTGAGTGAAGCTCCTTCAGGACAAGAGTTGTCTCGTCTCTTCTGTTAGTCTCATTCGTGGTAAATTTCTTTCCATGCTCTAAGTAGCTCTTCCTGACGAGTCGTCTCGTCCATCCGGCTCGTTTCACAACACGTGTCATATGTGACATTCAGCTACGATTTGAATGAAGTACCTCAAGACAAAGTTGTCTCGTCTCTTCGACTCGTCTCATTCGTGGTAAATTTTATTTCCACGTCTTAAGTGAAACTCGTCCAGACCAGAATCTTCTCTTCTGCTCGTCTCATTCCTGGTAAATTTCTTTCCATGTTTGGAGTGAAGCTCTTCTAGGCATGAATCGTCGCATCTCTTCGACTCGTCTCACACGCGGTTTTCGGCCATGTGTTGACTGAAGCTATTCAAGCTAGGTTCGTACACGGCCTTGAATTCCTTAAAAAGCCTTAAATTTCAAAACCAAAAATTCAAGGCTTGAAAATTGGCATTTTTTTTGTAAGAGCCTTGAAATGGCCTTGAATTTTGTTAGCGTACTATGTTTGATGAAATAGAGTCAATTTATGCTTAAATTCATAAATATATTTAAAAAATAGTTCGTCAGCCTAATGCTTATCTTCTGTTAACGATACACGTACCTTCGTTTGGCAACTTGTCCCCGATGGGGGCAAAATAAATAACTTTTAAATGGATGTTTATTCAATTATAGAGTATAGGCTAGCAAAAAGAATGAATTTATTTTAAGGTAATTTTGAACAATTTGGTGTGCAAAGTGGCCCTGAAATTGTCTTAGAGTTGGCCTTGAAAAGGCCTTGAAAATGGTTTTGTCTCTTGTGCACGAACCCTGTTCAAGACAATAGTTGTCTCGTCTCTTCACCTCGTCTCAAACGTGACATTGCCAGTTTTGGGTGAATCCCTTCAAAACCAGTCTCATTCGTGGTAAATTTTATTTCTGCACTCTGAGGTAAGTTCATTCAGACAAGAAACGTGACCTCTCTTTAGCTCGTCTCGTGCATAACAGTCGCCCACGTTGTGAGTGAAGCCCTCTTGACAAGAATTGCCTCGTCTCATCTGCTTACAACGTCCGTGGTAACTTTCATTTCCACGTTTTCACTGAAATTCTTAATGAAAAGGGTAGTGTCGTCTCAACTGCTCCTCTCCCCTTGTTCTTGGCATACACCGTTCCACGCCATGCTCCTTCCGTTCACCAAACATCTTTTCAACCGCTAAACATCATTCCAAATGACGGAAGCTACGCCATTAACTCGACCATCCTGCTCGCCGTACGACTTCCCTCGCTGGACACCGTTACGTTCGCCGAACACCGTTCCATTCGCTGAACGCCATTCCACTAGCCTAAACCGTTCGTTCATTGAACGTAATCGACAGAGACTTATGAACTCGTTCCTTATGGCTATTTGTAAAACAACCCTTCTCTTTCGTCGATTCCCGCTCCATCAAAAAGAGCACCTGGGAAGGTCTGAGTAAACCCAATCCTGAACTTCACCACGGTCCCTCATTCCGAAATTGAAAAGGATTGGATTAAAGATAATCTCGCCATGCCACCGGAAAAATTTGTTGCCAGACAAATCTGGCAGTTTGACAATGCTGTAAACTTTTTGCCTTGCAAAGCTGAGATGAAGAAACTCTGTTTGGCCCGAACTCGGAGACTTCCCTGCCTGTATTGCCGCTCTAAAGCTAAGGGTACTCGTTTTCCTTCACAACCAGACCATAAAAGTCCCCCCCCCCCCCTTTCTCTCCTCTTTGATCTCCATCAAGCTTGGGGGCAGAACACTCACTTACACTTCGTGACTCGCCTGCGACAACCAGTTCCTCAGTTCTAATGACTAATTTGATGAATAGTGTTCCCATTCTTCTTCTCATCCGGGTCCGCTATTCAGGCCCTCTCTTTTCTTTCTTTTTCCCACCTCATATATGTTTTTGACAAGGCACACACTTTCGACCTTCACTCAAACAAAAAGAACCGTCTTCTACTATCCGCACTTTCTGGATTACTCATCCTCAAGCCGACAATGAAACTCTTCTCACCAACAAAGATTCCCCTTTCGGATTCCAATCGATTTGGTTCATCTCCCGGATTCACCTACTCCTGAAAATGAAGATCAAAACCACTTCCTTTCGGCTTGTATTGCCAAGATTTCTCCTTGAAACAAGGTCCCCATCACCGTAAGGTAAGAGCTTTTCATTATATTTTTTCCGTTTAGTATTAGGCTCTCCAATTAAAACTCACTCTTGAACTTCCGAGCCGGAACGCTCTGGTGACGGAAAGTTCCTACCCATTGCAGATAGCTTTTGCGCATTGATATCTGCCGAGACCTGCTATCATTGGAACCCAGTTCGCACACTTGGGAACCCGTCATGTGGTTCCCGCCGCCGCAGTATTGATGAGGTCAACTATAAATGCAAAAATTTACAGGTAGTGGATATTTTCCTGCCGGCAATTAGAAACCCTAATTTTCCTGGAGGATTCAAAATTGGTTTCTATTGCGTTATAGAAAATATACCCTACCTGTACCTACCCAACCTCCCCTCTTCTGTCATCACCATGACATATTGAGAGGAAAAGAGATGGCTGGCTAACGCCGTAACACCATTTAGGAGGGTCTGCGCTGTGCTTGTGCATGCGCTAATGGGTTGCGAGCCTGGGCGAATCTAAAGAGTTTTAATCTTCTAGGGTAGGCAGCATTGCAGGAACTGAATGCAAAATTCACAGGTAGTGAATATTTCGATAAAGGCAATACTAGGGTTGTGCAAAACTCGAAAAATTTTAGTCCAGTCGATCTCCGACTTGGGCTCAAGCTCAGCTCGACTCGCCTCTACTTACAAAAGTTCGAATGTTTCCAGTATTTTAAGTTTGTCATATGAATCTTTGCAGGAACCAATAAAACTAATTAATTAAAAAAATCATCTGACAATCTTAATGTGTGAAAGAGTTAATTAGTTTTGAGTTAATTGCTTTTAGCCTACGATCGAAACTTAGCGAGGGTTGTCCAGATATTTCAACGAGTGTTCTGTAGCAAGACGTTTGTACAATTTTACATTAAAACTAGGCAGTTAACATTGAACTTGGTCGAAGAGTAACCTACAATTTTATATTGTAACTTGGCAGTTAACATTGCGCTTGAATTAAAAGTTTTGGAAAATCTCAGAACTCGACTCGAAGCTCGAATCATTGGCCAGGTACTCGATTTGAATCGACTCGAAGTCAAATTATTGAGCTTGCACACCCCTAGACAACATAAACCAATTTTGATTCCCTGGAAAATTGGTCTTTTTCAGTATCAAAATACCATACACTTGCTGATGCCATCATTGATGGAAGTAGATCACCGCGGCCGGCAATTTCATTGTTGGCACATGGCCACGTGTGACGAACTAATTATCGTTAACCATTCACTATACACTCAACATTTTTCTAAGTACTAATTCTATGGAATTTAAATAAAGATGAGTTTTGCAGCAATTAATCGAAGAAAATAATTTTTTTTAACTCAGTGGAGCTTAGAAAACTCGAATTTGAAGTTTTCAGGTCAAGTCGAGTTTACGCAATGAAGTCAAAATTGAACTCAACGCCGAAGTTACAAGTTTTGCACTCCCCTATTGCTAGCTTTCAACCAAAATATACTAACGTTAGTTGGCAAATGGCGAGCAACTACGATTCGCAACCCATGGTTAGTTCTACTCCTCAAGCTGGCGCCTTTAAATAAAGCGTGATACTCAATTGACCATAAGTCGACAACCACACTTGGCTAGAAACGAATGGGTTTGCGAGGTTGGTCCAAAATTTTTAGGGTTATACAGTCAATATTTTTGCTTTGATGCAAGGTATTTTTCCTGATTAAACATTAGATGAATGAAAAATTCAAAACCTGTGAAATGGAGATAAAACAAAAACGTAGTTTGTATATTATTTGGCGAGTGGAAAATAAAAAAGTATCAAGTAACTTAAAAGTACTGCCCGAATGACAAATGATGTTTGACCGATCCCAAAATTGATTGAACAAGTAAAACAGGAAAAGCATTGGTTAACTACATTGATTAAAACTTTTGATTAAAACTACATTGATTAAAACTTTTATTCCTATCTTTCTAGAACATTTGAAACAAGTAAAGGAGTTACAGTCGACTTTACAGGAAAAGGAACAACAAATTCGTGATCTTCACAGTGCTCTAGATAGTGAGAAACCAAGTGGTAGCAAATCTGCAGTGAAGCAAAAGGCACAATACATCAGTCGCATCAAAGCTCTGGAGAAACAATTGGCAGAAGCTAAGGTAAAAAGCTCTTAATAGGTAGTGATAATTCTCTTTCACAGAAATCCTCCTACTGTGTTACCAAATAGGATGCTTCCCTTGTCTTTTATACAAAAACTTAAGTTACTTCCGGTGTTCCTTCCGCTGCCCACCTCGCGCTTCCTCCTCACTGTTTCTCTTGCCACGTCACAAACTTGTTGGCCTGGTACAACGTTACGTGAAGGAAAAAAGTTAAAATTAGCTTCAGCTTTTTTTAATGCAATTGACTAGTCTGTCAAGACTTGTCACAGCACTGTAACTTTTTTCTCAGTAATAAGTGTAATTAAATCTGTTTGTTTAAAAGTAAGAGTTAAGTGGACCCATGTTTGATGTGGTGAAGAAAGTTAGACAATGTTGTTATTGGTTTGTGTGTGCTAGCGTCGCTTTTAGTAAACCAGCGTTAAAGTTGCATTAGTGAAGCGAAAACGCAATCCGTAGTTCAATCCAGTCGGTGATAAAAATAATTATGGACCCGTACTTTTTGCGATATTTTAAAGCAAAATTTTGCGATAATGTTTGTTGCGAGAATTTTTAAAATGTGCGGTGGAAAAAGGTAATTTTGCGATACAAAATGTTGCGAGATTTGCTGAATTTTGCAACAAAAATAACCTTCACAACATTGTTAAAGGCACATAACTCCCTCCGGTATATTTTAACAGTTTCACTCGATACATTACCGGAAATAGTTTTATATAAACTGATTTACCTTTCATTTGCTGGTCTAAGGGTACGATGCAGATGTCAGTAGTGGCGCGTGAATGTTATTAGGCTTGTTTTAAACGGCTCGGTCCGAGCGGTATATAACTCCTGCCACATTCCTGGCAAGTCGCGCCCCTGGAGGAAGGATAATTAATCCTTCTCTCAAGTTTGCGACTTGGTCGTACGATGTGTCACATTGCAGCGGCCCCGAAATGAGTATGACTAGTGTAGTAGAGCAATGCGCGTTGCGGTCGTTTGAACTATATTTTAGCGTAGGTGATGCAGAGTAAAGCGGCCAGAACGGAGGGATTTATGTGCCTTTAACAGAAAATAGCCCAAAATAGGCCTCGTAAGTGGTGTACAATATGAATAAAGTGTTATAAATTTTAATTTCACTTCAAAACAGCTGCCAGTAATGAACAAAAGGCCTTATTTTACTGCAAAGTTAATAAAATTTTGATGAAAATTAAGTCATAATTTATTTATTCGGGCAAAAATTGCGAATTTTGTGGGAAAATGCAAATTTTGCGATCGCATATTTTCATTTTTGGCTTCAGCAAACGGCGTACACCTCTCCAGTTTAGAAATGGGGTAAAAATTCTTATTAGTAAACAAGTTGAGAATTGTGTGATTTCGCAAAATCGCACAAAGTACGGGTCCCTAAAAATAATACAGTAGTTTATTTTTTGTATCATTTTCTACACTTTTTCTTATTACTGTTTTCCTCAATTGTTGTTGCAGTCGTCAACTAAATTGGCAGGCGTACACCAACTCCAACAACAAATTGCAGAGCTAGAAGATGAAAAGGGCAATTTGCAGCTAAAACTTGTCGACTTCGACGATTTGAAAGCAGCTGAAGGTAGGAACACACATACTCTATTATTATTATTTGTAGACTTATATCGCGAAAAAGCACGCTTTTTCCTTCACTTTAAGTATGCTGGCGACTTTATCACCCAAAATAGCATGAAGGCAGAAATTTTAAACCTTTTAAACCTTTAAATTGGAAATGGACAGGTCGACAATTGCACCATTACGTCTCACTCTGTCTACATAACGAATACTGGCGATCCCAGACTAGTATTGAGTTTTACCTTTATACCCTGTAAAACGGGCTCTTGATAAAATTAAACTAAGCCATGCCATGGGTTCAGCTATGTACTCGGTTTACTTCTACAAACAGTTTAGTAACGAAATTAGCTATCCATTGGCTACTATCTACACTCTTTCTGTCAATGAAAGTTTTTTGCCTGCAATTTGGAAGACTGTCTTGGTAATTCCGATTTTTAAAAAGGGAGACACAGCGGAACCGGGGAACTACCGGCCAATTGCTCTGACAATAGTCCCATGTAAATTTATGCAGACCATTCTACGTGACTGTATTCTAACATTTGTCAAATCTATTGATCTAATCTGTGGCGATCAATTTGGATTTATACCAGGCCGCTCAACCACCCTTAAACACCTATTGTGTTTAGACAGGTGGACATCTGCCATGGACGTCAGGGTCCATGTTATTGTTGTTTATTTCGACACTGATGTTGTTTATTTCGACTTTTGACTGAGTAGGGAGTGCACTCAAAGCTTGTGTTTAAACTAGGACAATCTGGGTTCGGTGGCAAACTTTTAAAGTGGATCAATGCAGTTATCAGTGGCAGGGCACAGAGAGTTTTGGTTGGAGATTCAATTTCAACGAAACAGAAAATTATTAGCACAATTCCACAGGGCTCAGTTCTGGGCCCCCTCCTTTTTTTGATGTACTTAAATGATCTAACCGGAAATTGTTCAAATGTCAGCCAGTTGAAGTTCGCAGATCATCTTAAACTGGATTCCTCTATAATTAACACAGCTGATTGCAGACTTTTATCAGGTGAAATTGATTTGGTCAGATATTGGTCTGATACTTGGCAACTAGCTTTCAATTTCTAAATGCCACTCATTGCATGTTGGACAAACTAAGCTAAGTACAACCTATTTTTGGATGGACAATCCCTTCCGGAGGTCGACGAGGTGAGAGACCTTGGTGTTTGGTTTTGTGCAGATTTGAAATTTAGTCTACACTCCACAAAAATTGCTGCAACAGCTTTCAAACGTATGGCCGTAGTTAATTGCTGTTTTTCCACTGGTGATCTTAAGCTTCGGGTGTGAGCATTCAAGGTGTTTGTGCGCCCAATCTTGGAATTGCCAGCCAGGTTGGTCTCCATCACTACTACAGGACATCGACCGTGTTGAGTTGGTCCAACGGAAGTTCACAAAATCTGAAAAAAAGTCCCATATATTTGAGCGTCTTAGAATTGCTAATCTTGAATTACTCGAGCTACGGCAACTGTGGATCGACTTCGTCTTGACCTTGAAAATCATGCGTGGATTTCTGCCATTGGCACTGTCGCTCTTCGAGTTCAACCATACGAATTTCACAAGAGGTCACTCGTTCACACTCGTACTGTTGCTAGCACGCTTAAATTGTAGATGTGGTTTCTTCTTGTGCAAGTGGTCAAGGTATGGAACTCACTTCCGGAGTTGGTCATTTCTTCAACTGCTATTTATTTATTTATTTATTAGAAATAATTGCAACGCCCCAAGGAGCAATTAAGCAATATAAAAAAAAAGAAGAAAAACAATGAGAAAAGAAGACCACACGCGTTACAGACGCAAGGGCCATCAAACAATATGGCTACAAATCATAGGCTATAAAGTAGCTTTGAGCTTTCTGACGAAAGCAAGTTCAGAGTCAGTTTGTACAACCTCCTGCGGCAAATTATTCCGTTTCACAATGGTGCGTGGATAAAAGGAGCCTGCAAGTACGTTCTTGCTGCACTGCAATTTTTTCACCTTTCTGGTTTGATCATGACGACCCACAAAGTCAGGGGCACCACTGAAGTCAATAAGATCCACAATGTGCTGCCATTTAGAAAGCTAAAAAACAGTTGCAACCTATGGAATTTTCTTCACTCTTTCATCGAGTTCCACAACATTTTGTTTCACAATCCAGTGACACATGACTCTCTCCTGTAGTCGCCAGTAACCATTCTCGCATCACCCTCCGCATCACTCTCTCCAGACATTCTGAAAGATACGTTGTGTAGGGATCACACACAACACTGCAGTATTCTAACTTTATACGTCCTACGGTGTAAACAAAATCTCCTGAACTCTGGGACTAGCTTGTTTAAGAAGCCTGTGGAAAAACTTAATTTCACCATTGACTTTGGTACAAATACCCTGGACTTGGTCTGACCATGACAACTTTTTTGTCGAGCTTCACCCCACGACAGGAGACTTTAGCGACATTTTGCAGAGAATTGACATCAGCACGTAACACGGCCTCGTAGATGTTCAGCAAAACGGTTTTAGCATCACAGGAAAGTCCATAATCTTTACTCGTCTTGTCACTTGTACTTCTAATTATCGGCACAAGTTTAGGTTTAGTCTGTCAGGATATTCAGCTGACGACGTTATCATAAGTGTCATTCACTTTGCAGTGCTGTCGCCGCAATGACAGCAATTTACACTGTGGGATACCATAGGCTCTCCACGCCTCACTTCATAGATGATGACTATTGGAAGTTGGGAAGTAGGGCTGTCTAATGCGTACTTTAATGAAGCTGGTGCAGAGCATGAGATTTCTGTAGTTCCGTTAACGGGCCTCTGAGTCTGAAAGCGTTAAAACTGTGATCGGCACGAGTGCAAATTGTCGAGGTCAATGTGGTTTTAAGACTGGTTGGAGGTTTCGCATTGTGTATCACTGATCCAACAGAAGAACAGAATAAGAAAAGGTATTAGATCCAAGTATTTATTTCTGTTGATAGCGGAGGATAACACCTGTCTCTCTCTTACACTGGCTCTCTCTTTGTTCCTCGTCCTCACTCTTCTCTTTACAGCCCCTCCTAAAGTCAAAGTAATTTTAAGTTGGGTTTCATCTACCACTCTTGTTTACACCGCTGAGTCTGTAGAGACGGATGGGACTTGACTGAATGAGAGTTGTTGATTTCCCGTTTCTTGTACCTTGTCTCATAACGTAGAGGCAATTCATCCCGCTTATGCCTTATGGCAAAAATAGAAAATGGCGGCTTTGCAAGCCAACAGCATTTGCTCCTCCAGACACATAAGGAGAGGTTGAGTTGCAGAGAAGAGGCAAGGACATTATAGAGAGGACCCTATGTAATTGCAATAAGGCCAATAATACAATTTGTTCAAAGAGCGGTAAAGCATCATGCTTCTAACAGAAAAACAGGAAAAAGGAGAGCGACGGAAAAGAACATGCTTAGATGATACAGCACTGCTTCGGCCGAAGGCTTAGTACATAGTTATCGCCAAACCTCTTAAACAATGTTTGTTATCTAACATTTTGTTACACTCTCATGTCCTGGTTAACTGGAAAGAATGGGAACTGTACCAAAACTGAACTAACTCTTAAAAGTAAGAGGAAGTGTAAAGTAGGGAATAATGAGATAGTGCAATTCAAAGTTTACACTTCACCACTAAGAAATGAACAATCACAAACTCTTCATTTCTTAGTGGTGAAGTGTAAACTTTGAATTGCAATGTCGTACTCACGCCACAGAAAACACCGCTTGCCGGTATTTTTCCAATGAGATAGTGGATGGAAATATTGCCCCGTCTTGTTACTTGCACTTATAATGATCGGCGTAACTTTAGGTTTAGTCCATGTGAGACAATATGATGTTTACGTCATCTCACTAAGACATCTTAGATGTAATTGTACAACAACAACAATCGACTATTTGTCTCGTGCTATAGGTTTGTCTTATATAACAGAAGCCTGTTCACCTCCAATTGTGGAGTGCGTCCCATTACTCAGCATAATCGATAAAGTAGCCAATTCTTGCAACTCTTCAGTGCGGCGGCATCAGGACTCGCGCCTATTTATACGAGTAGATCCTCGCCGACAGACAAGGTTGACCTCCTGTTCATGCTGGGCTTCGGATTCAACCTGAAGAATCCCCGCGTAGAGCCAATGAAGACCTTCACCTTCCGCAGAGCTTTTTTCGACTGGAGAATTTCACCATTCGCCCTTCTCCGGAGAGGATTGTATCCATGACTTATACTCACAGTTCGATCACGCAAAACCAGAAATCAAAGATTTTCAAAGGTTTTCACCTTGAAACTTGCGAATTTTCGACAACCTGTACTGGTTGTCTTCTTCAGGCAGTTAAGACACCAGCACCCACACTCACAATCCTTCCAAACCCAATGAACTTCAAAAATTCAAAACTCCCTCCTCTTGGAAGGATTTAGAAAGATTGTGAATGTGGGTGCTGGTGGCTTAACTGCCTGTAGAAGACAACCAGTACAGGTTGTCGAAAATTCTCAAGTTTCGAGATGAAAACTTTTTAAAATCTTTGACTTTTGGTTTTGCGTGATCGAACTGTGAGTATAAATCATGAATTTGAACCAAAATAGAAATTCTGAGTCGACCGATTTTTTGGTATTCAAGAAAAAAAAAAGGATTCTGTCCATCAAGTAATTTGTCGTTGATCTTCTGGACCACTAGAATGTATTGATGAACGTATTGGTTATCGGCCTCCTGGACGCAGCGGCAGATCTCATCCCCTATGGGCGATAATGAGTATGCCCTTGCACTGGTACAGGAAGGCTCACTGTCAATCAGGACACAACCCATATCAAGACAGGATTTAGATGTCCCCAAGTTTCCCGACGTCAGATGCCCTGTAGTGGTGCGACCCCTCTAACACTGCTTCAGGAGTTCCCTTCCTGAAGGAGGACCCATCAGATTCTCATCATGGATGCGTTGACTGCTGGCTGGAGTCCCACACCAACACCACGTGCACGACTGCTACTGATGTGTAGACTCAAAGAGGAATACAATCTCTTCATAGGAATACGATCTGTATATCCATGTCCTGGAGCTACGAGCAATCTACCTTACCATGCGTCATTTCCAAGACACCCTGATGGGAAGAGCGATCAAGTACACAGCGACAACATCACTACTGTTGCCATATCTCATAGTGTTCTAGTCCAGAGTACGTTGTGTCAAAGCATGTAGGGGGAGGGCAGGGGGAAGAGACCTGTATAAGCCCTCCCCCTGTGCCAAACACAGAGCAACATTATGAACAAAGTTGACAATTTAGTGATGTAGAAAGGGTAATTCCAATGCTATTGACAATTTGGTGGACACCTTTTACCCCCCTCGTGGCTACCCAGGCGGACGCTTGCATGCGAGGAGGCCAATTTTTTGGTGGCTTTGCAAGATGTTTATGAGGAAGGAAGTTTGTTTATTCCTTGGGGAGAGTTCTCTCAGTAGATTTATCATTATTTGCCTACTACGTTTTATAAGGAGAAACTAGCCGTTGTGAACACGTCATACCCTCCCTGTGCTACATATGCAAATTCTAATTTCCTCAATCCAAACCACCTTCTGCAGTCACAGGTGTTACGCCATCAGCCTTTGAATTTGGAGGGACAGCTGAGGATAGACTGACAGCCCGTCTCAGTGTGAAGGTCTCTTTCCCCCTCACGATGGAACAAAGAGACATTTCGTTTTTTAAACAAAATGGCCCAGGAGCTCTATAGAATGCACTGTATCAAACATTCCCTGAGGTAGAATTTGTCATTTACAGTGTCAGTATGGCAGTGGTTCCCAACCTTTTCTACAGTATTCCTCCCCATTGGGACTAAGTCACTATGGTGCCTCCCCTTCCAATTGCTGTAGATTTTTGTTACACAACTACGAGGCAGTGTTGCCAGGTGGGTACAAAAATTTCAGTACAATTTTGGCCGAAATATGTCTGTAGATTACGAAATACGCAAACTTCACAACACGGACTCACACTTAGTCCAAATTTTCGATACCACCCAGATATCTTCGTCAGGTCTCGAAGATTTTGCTGCTTTCTACTTCAACTACATCGTTGTTACAGGAGGCTGCGGTCGCGGGCGTATTCGAATGTAAAAGCAGACGACGTAGTAAACAACGTAGTAAACAACGATGTAGTTGAAGTAGAAAGCAGCAAAATCCTCGAGACCTGACGAAGATGTCTGGGTGGTATCGAAAATTTGGACTAAGTGTGAGTCCGTGTTGTGAAGTTTTGCGTATTTCGTAGTGTTTTTATAACGGATCGATCTTTTCACAGTATGAATTGCAGCGATGTTTTTCTGTAGATTACACACAAAATCTGTAGACATCTAAAAATGAAAATTTCGCTTTCCTCATGCAATTTAACTTTTTATTAAATGAATCCAAAACCGTGAGAGATATGAGAATTTTACATCCTTTTCCTTTCCTTTCTTTCCCCCCTAACTTTTATAAATAAAAGTTTATTTTATCATTTATTTATTGCAGGCATGAAAGAACCAAAGGATTTTTTTTTTTTTGAGGTGGGGGGTATTTTTACTGTCTCTTAGAGGACTATTTTCCAAGGGAATATAAACCGAAATTTAATCAAACATCAGAAAAGACAATTTTTCATCCTCGTCCGTACGTTTTTTTTACCTAAATTTTGTCAATAAAAGTTAACTTTTGACAAGAAATAAAAAAAACCAAAATGGGGGGGGGGAGGAAACAAGCCAGTAATGCAGTAAAAATCATCATTTGCTACCAACTGATTTTCTTATTTCTTAACCCTTAACCCTTTGCCAACCGGATAGCCAATACGGCGTAGTCGGTGAAAAAACAGAGTCCAAATGTGCGCCCAAGCTATGTGAGGGGTCCCCGGGGACCCCGAGCATAGCGGGCAAGCACAGCCCAGTAGTTAGCGTCGTCGTCTGCAAACCAACTGAATACCGGTTCGAATCCCACGACTGACAAAGTTACATATGGGAGTTAAAAAAAAATGAAACGGTAGGATTGTGAAAAAAAACTGGTTGTTAAAGGGTTAAAACGCTTCTAATGCATGTCATACGTTAGTTCACATAGTCCACTTCTAGGGTGTTATATGCTAATTTTTAACATATCATTCATTTAACACCTAGCGTGTAAAGGGTTAAAGATGGCCAGTTATTGAATACTAAGATGATGTTGAAATTTAAACAATATTTAAAAAAATCAATAAGTTGTGATTTAACAAATAACATGATTCTTACTTTATTGATTAATATGAAATCCAGTTTTGTTTTTAATCTAACCTGTGCTGAGGTCTTACGGTCCCATGCAACATACTTCAGAGGTAAGGTAATTATGGAACGAGGTTAATCAATGCCTCTTTATGGCATTGATTGTCTTAAACCAGCAAATGCAGTAGAGTAGGGAAGCGTTACGCAGTTCCTGCATAGGAATACATTACAGAAATGGAGACCGGGCTCCAAGGTTGGTCAGTCGCTAGGATTAGTGTACGGTTTACAGCGATTACGTTTATCCTTCATTGAGCCTTAAGAGCATGTATTGATTTGTATTGCCTCTCCATTGCATATTACCAAACACATTTGGTCGAATAAGTGTCTTAGTCGTGGTTTTGACCTTATAACAGGTTCAGTGTGTTACCAGTGGACAAGTGGCCATATTGGTAAAGGCAGTATGACAGTGATCGGTGATAAACTGGTTTGTCTGTCTGAGTCCCTGTCACATCACTTAAAAGAAACGCAAGTGCATAAAGGTGGCTTACTGTGCTCCGTCATTTGTAGTGTACGAGTTGGACGTCCCAAACTGACCAAGTTTAATATTCTTAATTTGCAATTTTTATCATTTGGGGACTAACTGCGAGCTAAAACTAGCAGGCCCCCAAATTGTGACTATCTAGTACCTGATAGGAGTGATAGGACATCTCAGCAAATGCAGATCACTATTTGATCCCAAGCAAGCCAGTGTTTGGGGTGTTACCAGTGTTTGGCAAATACTGGTAACACTCGAATTGTGACTTGCTTAGGATATATCGGCAGGCGTGCGACATTTACCATTATCTTGGTATCTATGACACCCAACGAAATCACCGTCATCCGACAGATTTCTTCTTTTTATTGTACGCTTACACTTCAAAACACAATTTTACATTCTGAACAGACAATTTTACCAGACACTTTGGGGCAGATTTAAAAGCAAATATTTACATTGGGATCAAACATTTGAAAGCTTTAGGCACCGAGGTCTGCTGTTACCAGTTTGGGATGTTTGGCCTTTCTGACCATTTTGTGATAAAGTGGGTCTGTTTGTGACCAAGAAAAATTGTCTTTTCATTATCAGAGTTTATTTAATTTATTGTCTTATACATTGTTTTTGAAAACACTTAATGTCAGGTGTTAGCCTTGTAGCACAGTTTCTTCTTTTTTATTTTTCGCCTTTTTTCTCCACATACTGTAAGTACATAATTCATTCCGGTGTTAAACGTCTTGATCCCATTTGTATAGCTTACCAAAACAAACAGTTAATTTGACTTCGAGGAATTTTCTCCTGCAGTCCACATAATTTACAATAGCTTTTTTAATTGGTTTGTTGTGATAGATTTGCCATGTGCAGATCAGTCCATTTTGTAGGTCAGGGGTGTTTGTGTTTGTAGTTCTAGCAGGCAGGGCAAGTATGTTGTAAACAGTAACTGTTATGATGGCTTTACTAAGGTTCACGTTCATTTATCCCTATTTAAATTTAAAAAAAAATAATTATTGTTTCCTTCAACATAAAGGTGCATTATGTAAAGAAAATTAGTTAATTAATTGCATTATTTGTTGAGGTGGTTCTTTTTATTTGTTATGGTAGCTACTTTAAATGCCAGCAAGGATGTAGTTATATATTTACGTGGCACGCTTGCATGGTGTGCGTGCTGTGGTTGTTGTCAATTTTATACAACAGGCGGTCGTAATAAGGTAGGGAAAACTATAGCATCTGTGAACGTTTGGTTGTGTGGCGATGCAGTGACATAATCCTTTATGTTATGACCAATTCTGTTAACCTGTCGCATCTGCACATATTCAGATCACGTCTGTATATTATTTGTTACAGCTAAACACGAAGAACTTGTCACCGAACTAAGGACTAAGTTGAATCAACAGAGTGATGATTTGACTAATCATGTCCGTATGGTATCACTCCTGCAGCAAGAGAAAATGGATTTTGCCGAGTCGTTGGCAAAAACTCGGCAAGAAATGACATCAATCAATGAGCAGCAATCAACATTATGGGATGCAAAGGTCGCTCTGGAAATGAAAGTTGTGGAGCTTGAAGAATCTAAAGATGGTAAACTTCAGACTTTTTTTTCTTCAGTTCGACGTAAAGCAAATTTTTTTAAAGCTAAAATGTAAAGTAAAATACGCAGAGAAATTTGGAAGAGCTTATGATACTTTCTGGTTTAAAATAGTCTCTCTCAACAATGATACGATGGGTCTTTAAATTAAGTTTATTTTTGTAGATTAGTTTTTTACGTTTGGTAGATTGCCTCATGTTTCCATGTTTGGTAGAACCAAGAATTTTAGGGTTGGGGAGGAGAATTTTTGACTGAGACCCATACTAAAACGTCTTAGATACATTCGTATTAGTTCAGTCTTAGTTTATAGAGGATGCCATGTGTTTTATGTGGGAATTTCTGCTCAGTTTTTAGCCTAAAATTAAACTAAACTAAACTAGCTTGTTAATTATTAATTATTTAATTATTATTTAGTTTAGCTTAGTTGTAATTTAGTTTACTTTAGATTTGGGCTGAAAAATGAGCAAAAATTGCCATATGGAACACGTGGCGCCCTCTGAAATCTCAGACTGAACTAATAGGGACGAATCTAACATGTTTCAAGAGAGACTCTTTAGACTTACAAATTCTCCTCCCAACTTGATAAATTCTTGGTAAACTAATAATTAGATGAACCTGGCAGCAGCAACTATTTTATCCCGAAAAGTGTAGTGGCGCTGATTTTGCGTAGACAGGAAACCATTTGGATTTAGCTATTGGTAGCTCTTAGAATATACCAAAGAAAAGCTTGCAGCTGTGTTTACATAGCTTACTTCCTTGTAATAATGTAAATAAATATTAACCGTGTTAGCCAAATTGCTGTGGCTAAACATTAGTGCTTTGTCCCGATAGTCTTTCGGGTCGTTGCCATCTGTTAGGAACCCATATCAGGAATTGTCATATGAAAAGAAAAGGTACCATCTCCTACCATTTCCAAGGTCTGTGTGCTGGCCCCTGTTGCGTATAACTTTGTTGTCGCGGTGTACTGAAACTATTGGATGTAGTAAATTTTGGCAAAAGAGAACCAACATATTTGAGATTCAGCTATAGCTTAAAAAAAAAAGGAAAATCTAAAATATACTGTTATTCCTTGGATGATTTATAAAAGACGTAACATTTAAAATATGTAACATCATAACAATACGCCCATGAGTACAACTGTCATAAACACCATAATTGTCCAAGCATGCAAGAATGCGGCAATAATGAGTCGACAGGTAACAACGATGTTGCATTGCTAAGGGCAGTTAGACAAAGCATTGGCTGGGTTTCGTCCAACAATTCGGAGGGGAAAAAACCACACCACAGGGGGAATCCTGTTACCTTCCCCGTACTTGTATAATGTACAATAATAATCTGATGCAGGTTGTAATGAAAGTAGTAACCTAGTTGTCTTTGCACTGGAGTGAAAATTGTAATAAAGTTAGTGCCATCATGACTGCGCAATTAAGCGAGTGAGTTCCTATTTATTTTTGCCTTGACTATAGCCAGTTGGGTTGATCAGTTTAAACATGAGGAGATAGAAATATTCTTTGAATTTTGCTGAATTACTTATTGCATGGCTTTACCCAAGTTAGTCAAGTTGGTGCTTATAGTAGCTATTGATTTTTTTTTAGGATTAGAACTTGTCAACAAGAACCTCCTGCAGGAAATAACAAATTTAAAAGAAAATTTAGAAAATGAGAAAAGGCCTGTGATGGCTATTGAAAATGAAAAAGATGCTTTACAAGTCAAATTAGACGAATTTACAGCATCGCTTCATGATAAGGATTCCAGGTAAGCTGCTTTACATCTTTCATTCTTTGAAGATTGATATTGTGTTTCTGGTTTAGACAATGTAAAAAAAAAGTTGATATTAGGCCACTTAAAAAAAGAAGGTTGGTTCTTGGCATTTTCCTCATTAAATCCGTGCGGGCGGGTGGGAAGGCGGAATTTTATTTTTATTATTTTTTTGTTAGCCCTATTTTTGGGGAATTATTTTTTATTTTGGGTAAAATAAGGAACACTCCCTCTTAATTCTGCCTACCATGTGTCCATAAAATTCTTTAACAACAAGAATGGTAATTTTATATTCTTATTTTTCACTAGGCACCATTTTGATCTGCAACTGCTATTTTTGCCATGTCGTTTCTTTTTATCTCCCATTAAAAAATCGGTGCGGGAGGGCCTGAGAACCAACTTTTCTTTTTTTAATGGCCTTAAAATAAAATTTTCTTTAACATAGTGTTAATATGATTTTTTGGTCTCGTTTTGTTGTTGTAGCCAAATAATTCTTCAGTAGCTGTAGACTTAAAGCTTGCACTATTGGGAAAACTCTGTTGATTGGAGTGATAGATCGAATCCCTTTTATGTTGTTAGGGCATATTTGTAATTAATATTATTCAGATGCAGGCAATTTTTTTTTTTTTTTTGGCTGACATTTTGTTGTGAAGTGCAATATCTGTTTTAATTCCAGGTTCAGCCAAGTTCAGAGTGCATGTGCTGCACATTTGGTCTTTCTTTAAATCCAACTATGTAGTTGTGAAATGTGAATGGCCATTAGATTCGTTTCTAAGCAATTATGTAAATTGAGTAAAGGGCTGATCTGATCATCGGCTGCAGGAAGTGTTTGGTGGAAGCGCTGATGCGTCAATTTTGTTTTTAAGATTATGACACACAAAAAAAATTCATGAGAACCGATTAATTTACCTTTTTGCGGCTTTATGGTCTAAAACATCTAGAAAACATTTAACATTCCAGTTTTGTCATTTCAATGTATGTAGGGTGGTGATAAATGACAGACTGGTGCAAGAGAGAGGGGGACGGTGAAAGGGGGAGGGAAATGGCAACAAATTAACACTGAATAAATTGTGAATAACAATTTTAATTCTTTAAATGCAATATAATTCTTAGGTTTGGAATGAGTGTAAACAGTTGCTTTAAACGCATTAAATTGCAGGAAAAAATTAGCTGAATTGTTACAATAATTTCGTTAGTTAACACTAAGTTCAAACTGCATTGAATGATACATAATTTCCACAACCGGCCGGAAAACACTTAGAAAAAGATTTGACGTCTTGTCATTTTAATATACTATATGTTAGTACATTTTCAACGCACCAAAGTGAGATAAGTGAGATTAGTGAGATTGTGCGTTGGAATTACGATTTTTTCAATGAATACATTGTGGCTATGTTGAAAATCATAAAATTGGATCTGTTAGCCAGTATGTGAATGAATACCCTCGACGATGTTTGAAAATTTCAAAGCTGCTGCTGCCCTTTTTCCTCAACAAGTGGCGTCAACGGCGAAGTTTTTTTTTTTAGTCTGTGAGCATGTGTCACTTTGTGGGAAATTTTTGGGCAGAATTCTTTACGTGCCCCCATGAGGAGAACTCTACTCCGTTCGAACCTTACGATTACTAAAAGTGCTGAAAATAAAACTGGTACACAGAAGTTTTGTCCCACCACCATAATCAGACCATGTCGTTAATTTGTAATTTTAATAAAATAAAAAGCAATCAAGCAAAATAATTGAATGGTACAATGATTAAGCTTCAAGTTTCATCTGACCATGTAAAGTTTACATAGACAGACAAATTAATAGCTCCCACCTTACACAAAGTAAGATGCAGTAAGTAGGTCCTGTTGACATGTCAAAACGAATCGTACGATTCCAGGACAAAAACATAACTCCTAATCAGTGTAGCTGCTGTAGTGAATGGATACCGCCAAGAAAAGAAGATCAGTTTTGCAAATAACAAGGGCACAATATTGAAATTATCAAATGATACCATATACTATTCTGGTATCATCGTCTATTTTATTTAGCTAGGAAATGTCTTAAAATACGTCTGGATGATAGTCCAAGATGAAATATGCACTATACTCGTTTGTAGCATTCCTCGCATGCATAGATCGGGTAAGGTTAGGGTAAAGTTCTTATTAAATAATGCACTTTTACACTGGAGGGTTTTAGGTGTACTACTCCACCCACAACTTACCGTAGGATTGTAATTGTAACTTGAACCATATAACGGAACAAGGTATTAGTTTTTTTGCAATGATGATAACTTTTGCAATGGCGTAACACCCACTCCACCAGGTAGACGGGGTTTTTTTTAT
This sequence comes from Lithobius niger, assembly GCA_023313725.1. Classification (NCBI taxonomy): domain Eukaryota; kingdom Metazoa; phylum Arthropoda; class Chilopoda; order Lithobiomorpha; family Lithobiidae; genus Lithobius; species Lithobius niger. The sequence continues at coordinate 18,551 of JAHWFP010011217.1, read as the reverse complement.
TGCTAAAATTCTTTGTGAAACCCGAAAATGTGGGTCGGGGCCACCTCATCTGTCTTGTGCTCCTAATGAGCTCATCACTTGGATCGTCTAATGCCAAACATCCATCTTCCACACAGGAAAATGGTGTAGATCCTTGGTAGAAGAATTGATCCTTAAATATTTGATGGAAAATCCAAATCGGGGAAACGAAAGTATCTTAAGTCCACAGTGCACTAAAATTTGCTTCCATGAGCAAAGGTAAACACTACGACAAAGTGGTTACTCGACCAAGTCTATTATTAATTTTTGTCAAACTTTGGCAACGTCACTGCCCCTTTTAAATTCAGAGAAGTATCTAAATTTAAATTCAGGAATTCTTTTACTCCCAAACTGTCTTTACAAGACTTACATTTCTCTAAAGAATTGGAATCAACACGGTTCATATTCTTGACTGTATGTCATAAGATAATCACCCTTGGCTGCTACCACGTTTTTCCTGCGCCATAAGTACAAAAAAAAAAAAACCAATTAATTTGCTTCTAACCTTCAGTTTAAAACTTTAATTTTAAAAAGTCTTAACAAAATCCAAAGTTTTACAGAGTGTCCTCCGCAAAACAGTGGCTGAGAAACAAGATAGTTAAAAGAACACTTTTAATTACGTCACTTCAGTTTCTACCTTTGTTTTTAATAGCAATCAAACCTTTCAGCCCGAAAATTTTATTGGATGTTAGTTAGCAGTATTTTTCCCCAAATTTGGCAGTTTTTGATGTTCCACTACACCATTCGAACCTTTATTCAGGAGGTTTCCAATCAGGGACGTGCACAAGACCCTGAGAGGGTAGGTGCAACTTACTTTTTTCTAGGGTTTTTTTTTTCTGGTGATTTTACCTTTTCAGCCCCTTTGCACCACTTTGTTAGATTTTACCCGTTTCTACCCCTTTGCACCCCTTTGTAGCCTGTTTTGCCCGTTTTGTTGCTTTTTTTGGTACTTTTACACCGCCGCTCCAGCAAATGTTGGCCCTTTTTTTAAAGATAAAGGCACTTTGTCATGAGGGCAAAGGCTTGTGCACATCACTGTTTCCAGTGGTACTAATTCCAAACCGATAGCTTCATTCGTTTTCAAATTATTTAGCGAACACGAAAAACGGGTTCCAAATAACTCATGTTTATGGCAAGAAGCTTGATCATGCAGATTGACATTTGAATGTTTTCATTAAATTGTGTTGGCAATACATTAACGAGCGTAAAGTGCTTTATTAAGCAACTAATATCTGACTATAGAAGAAACATCAACTTTATTGGGAGTAACTGCATTGACGTATATGTATCAGTGAAGAAAGCTTCGACTGTATCAGTATCAGATCAGTGGAAGTTGTTATCTGCCGAGCTTCATTAGTACCCTACCAAGCTAAAAATTATTCAGCTGGAAGTCTTTTAGTTGGTTATGACCTTGTATTGACTATAAATGACCTTTTGATCATTTTTGTTATTTTTCATATTTTGAAGAATACTCTGAATTTATTTTACTTCCCACTATAATACTGGGCCCAATTTTTGCGGTGTTTTGTTACAATGAAGGTAGGCTACAATTTTGCGGGATTTCGATGCAATTTTACGATGGCTGCTGAATTCGATATGGCATCCTCTTGGCTCTTATTTTTGAAAAATATATGAAAACAAAAATTCCAACGGAGCATGAAATTATGGATGCACAATTGCAGCCTAACTTTGTAACATAAATATGCACAGTAAGTGGCTGTTGATGAACGACTGCTCACTTATAGCACCCTTGGGCCTACAATATTGTTTGGTATCACCTGAGTATTGCTTGGTGATAACTGCTACCGGAATTTCGTTCCAGTGGCAAGTTGTCAATTGTACTGGTTTGTTTTTCATTAAATTTATTTCATGAAAAATAAAACCATTTTGCGGTAATGTTAAAAATGTTGTGTCGCTCACTTTGAAATTCTGGAATCATCTTCGTAGCACAGTATACGTATCATTTCAAAATAAAAAAGGTATCGTTAGGCCACTTAAAAAAAGAAAGTTGGTTCTCGGGCATTTTTTTCAAGAAACCCGTGCGGGCGGGCGGGCGGAATTTTTTTTAATTTTTTTATTTTTCGATCCCTTTTTTCCATACGTTTTGGGGAATAATTTTCTAGTTTGGGTAAAATAAAGAATACTGCCTCGTAATGCTTCGTACCATGTGTCCACACAATTATTTAATGACAAGAATGGCAATTCTATATTTCAATTTCTCACTAAGGGCTATTTTTGATCTGTAACTGCCATTTTAACCGCATCGTTTCTTTTTATTTCCCATCAAAAAATCGGTGCGGGAGGGCCTGAGAACCAACTTTTCTTTTTTTAATGGCCTTACCAATATCTTCTACAAAATTTTGGCAGTCAGTAATCTGGAGATGTATTGGCCAGACGACAGTCTTCATCAGGCAAAATCAGAAAAATCTTGTCACTATGCTCGGGCGCCGATTCAAATAGCAGACGATCATTCAGACGATCGAACATGACATAGTGATGGCATTTTTCTGTTTTTGCCTGAGGAAGGCAGTCGTCTGAGCCCCTACAACTCCAGGTTACTGACTGTCAAAAATTAACAGAAGATATTGGTAGTAGTAAATGTTGCGCTCTTTTTGGAAATTTGTGCCATTTTGCGACATTTACTGAATTTTGCGACAATTAAATGGATGTTTATGCTTCAGTTAGTGATTGTTTACCTACCACTTCAAGAATAATTTGTATAATTCATTTAGAGAAAATGTTGCGAAATGTCGCAAAATCGCAGAATTTACATGTCCTTAGTACTGGATGATTAATTTTAAAATGTGGATTGTAATATCTTTTCCTGTGTATTTAGAGAATGCTGTAGCTCATGTCTATTTTTTTTTCAACAGAATTTTGGCACTCGAAAAAGAATTGGCTGATGCCACTGATGTAAAGCTGGGTTTAGAACACAAAGTGCAACAGATGGAGAATGAGCTGTCGTCAGTTGAAGAGCAAATTCAAGCCAAAGAAGAGGCATTTACTCAAGTTACTGCAAAACAAAAGAAAGTCCAGGACTTGCTTTCTGTTTTCTGTGAAGAACATGAAATTCTGGAACCAACTGTTGACCATATGAGCAGTAGGTGGGATGATTTGCGTTCTGCACAGCAGCATCTTCAAGACGAAGTTTCACAGTTTTGCCAGCGTCGCAACGTTAGCACCCTGGAAGAATTAGAAACCGTTTGGGATGTGTTAAAACAAAAAGAAGCCACTTTTGAGGAAGAAATCAGGAAACAGAAATTGGAGCTATCTTATACTTTAGAACAGTTAGACCAGTTGGAGAAGACTTTGGAAGAATTTAAAATTCATTCTAAATCTGAAAAGGATGAACTTAACGCTACAATTAAAGAACTAACTCAGACAAACCAAATACTGAGTACATCTGCTTCCGAAAAGGATAACCTAATTTTAAAGAGTGTGCAAGATTCACAGGAAGCAACTTCAATCCTTGAGAAACAAGTTACAGAGTTAAGACATCAGGTAGATTTAGCAAATCAAGAAAATGCAAATTTGTCATTACTGTTGCAGGAAAAAACTCAGGAAATTGAAAATTTTCATGAAATTGTTACCACAAAAGACAAAGAATTAGATGATGTTAGAAACTTGTTAGTTCAAAACGAATCTCGCTTGGAAATTCTCACTGCTGAACTTCAAACAAAGAGTGAAGAATTGATAACACTACAGACCAACACCCTTCAACTTGAAGAGAAACTGCAATCAAATGTGGCGCATAGTGACAAACTTGTTCAACAAATGGAAGCAGCAAATCGGTCATTTGTCGAACAGCTGTCTGACATGGAGCAAGAAGTTACACGTATGCAAAGTGTTGTGGAAGAAAAAGAAACTGTTGTTCATACTTTGCAGGCAGAGCGAAATAGTTTAATTAAAACAACTGAGGACTTGACTGAAGAAATTGGTATACACAAGGAAGAAATTCGTACCCTGTTACTGCAAAAAGACACGGACATTAGCCTTTTGCAGCAGCAGAACCAAGAAATTCAAGAGCTAAAAAGAGTATCTCAAGAAAGAGCAATGCAATCACAATCCGACTTGGACTCAAAATTGCAAACCATTGAAAGTTTAACTACCGATTTGGAGAAATCTGAACAATCTTGTCAGCAAATTGATGAACAGTTGGGTCTTTACATGGCCGATATAAAAAGCAAGCAGCAGTTGATCGAAGAAAAGGACAGAGATTTAGGTAATCTGCAGGACGAAGTTTTTGAACTAAAATCACGTCTTCAGGAAGTAAAGGAAAGTCTGTCGGAAAAGGAACAACTGCGTTCAAAGTTGGAACTGGAGTTAGGTGAGCAGTTAAGAAACGGGGAAGTTGCTGCAAAGTCTATTGAGCAGCTGAAAGACAAACTACAGCATGATGCATTAAAGATGGACGAGGTTTTAAAAGCAAAGAGTCAGCTTGAACTTAATCTTCAAACAAGTTCACTTGCAGTTGCAGAACTGAGTAAGAGTTTTGAGGAAATGGAAGCATCTAATCGCTTTCTTAAGGAGCAATTAGATATGAAAGGTAAGGATTCCGAAGAACAAGTTACTTCTCTTCAGCGGGAGCACCAACGATTAGAAACTGTTCTTCAGCTCAAGTCTACTGAACTTCAGCAAGCCAATTCTGAACTGCATGAATTGCAGTTTGTCATAAAACAGTTACAGGAGGAAAACGGTGAGGGGATAAGCACTCAAAAGGCATTGCAAATAACATTAGACGATAAAACCAATGAAAATCGGCAATTGGAAAGTCAAATAAATGATTTACACACTCAGTTATCTGAAAGCAAAAATTATTGTGGCCAATTACAGTCAGTTGTTAGTGAATATGAAAATAGTTCGAAAGCGCTACAAAAGGAAAAACAGAATCTTGATCAAAAAGTTGTAGATCTTCAAGAAGTGATAGTACGTTTTAAACATGAGAAAAGTGTATGTGAAGAAAAATTAACGCAGTCAGTGTCTACGCTTGGAAGTACGAACAGCGAATTACAAAGAGAACTGGACGAATACAAAGACAAGTGTAGTAGGTTACAAGAAGAATTAGATATTTTAGCCCAACAGTTTTCAGAAGTTATTTCTAAATCTAGTGAAACAGAAGCTGCCTTGTCTAGCATACATTTAGAAATAACTTCTGCTAATGACACTGTGTCTTCGCAATTAGCTGAGCTACAAGAATACTCAAAGCGTCTAACTGATGCAGAAAAGCGTTCAGCCGAATTAGAAGCTGAGCTCAGTAACTCGGTGAATCAAGTTGCTTCATTCAGTGAACGATTACAAGCTGCAGATAGCGAAGTAGCAAAGCAGCACAGCTACCATGCCGAACTTGAGTTAAAATACCAAAGCTGCCTGGCAGAACTAGAGAATGAGAAAGAATCTGCTGCAATGGTTAAGAACGAACTTTCTGAATTGGGTGATACTAAACGTTGTCTCGAAGTTAAAATGGAAGAGGCAGAAGACAAGATTTCATTATTAACTTCAAACTTGCAAGAATCCATTGAAGTCAACGAACAGATGAAATCCAAACAAGCTGCTTTGGAAACCGAGTTGGAAGAACTGCAAAGCAGTTCATTTCGACAGGTGAGTGCTCTCAACAGCAGCATGCATGAATTACAGCATCGTTACTCATGCCTTGTTGAATCGGGCGACACTGACAAAAATGAACTTTCCACAAAATTACTGCATTTAGAAAATGAAAACGGTGAATTGCTTCAAAAATCTGCAACGTTAGAGCAACAACTTGAGCAGGCTCAACTACAGCTTATTGAACAGGGACGCCTCACTATGCATTTGGAAACAGAAGCTGAAAACACGGCACAACTTAAAGATAATTTTGCAGCCGTCCAAGAACATAATGCCACTCTCCAGAAAACAATTCAGGACTTCGAGCAGGCGCATGATGCATTGAAAGCAGAAAACACAAAATGTCAGCACACGATTGCCCAAACTTCTGAAAGAAATGATAAAATGTCAGCTTACACAGAACAGCTAGAATCAGATCTCCAGTCTATTCAAGCATTGTGGGAAACAGCTAATCAAGAAAAGATTCAGCTTCAAGAAGAACTGACGGGAAGTAAAAATTTGCTAACTACCCAAGAAGAGCAAAATCATCAACTTCAAAACTATTTGGTAAATATTCAAGATGAACAGAAGAGATTATTGGATCAAATAAGACACCAGCTTCAAGAATCAGAAGAGCAACTCGTAATTCTTAAAAAAGATATCGAGGCAAAAGAATTTGAAATAGGCAATCTTACGAATGAAGCTAACATCCATACCGCTAATATTTCGCTACTTCAGGATAGTTGCAGACAGTATCAACAATCCACAGAACAACTTCAAAAGGAGTTAGCCCTTGCTCAAACGGACATGTTGAAAAAGCAGCATGAAGAAAGTCATTTATCAGAGCAAGTGCAAACCTTTAGCCAGATGATAACGGCTCTTGAGGAGCAAGTAGCAATTAAACAAAGCGAAGTGGAAACCAATGTGCAGTTTGTGGATGATTTGCAGAGAGCAGTTGCATGCAAGGACTCGGTTATTGAAGGACTGCAGAAGGAAAACGGTGTGCAGGCTGGCGTACTGGAACAATCTCAAAAGGACGCTGCTGCAAAGCAAGAGGAAATACATAGGCTTGAAAATGACGTGCAGACATACAGCCAAAATATTACACGCATGCAAACGACTCTTAACAACTTGATGGAATCTGAAGGCAACAAAGAGGAAGACAAACGAAAACTTCTAGACCAACTTAATCAGATTGAAAATTCTTTGTCACAAGAAAGAGCAGATAGACACAACTTAGAAATGAGTTTTGCTGACCTAGAACAAGTTAAGAATAATTTGGTGATCGAGCATTCGAGTGTATTGGACAAAGTCCAGTCAGAAAAAGAATCACTTGAAAATCTTTTGGCAGAAATGCAACAGCAAATGGATCAGGTCTATTCACAATCTGATAAGGATAAGGAAGCCCTTATGAATAATATTCAGCAAATGCAACTATATATAGACGAACAGAACAAAACGATAGATATGGCACGAAATGAAAAACTTACTTTAGAAGAACAAGTTAGAAAATTAGGACAAGATTTGAACATTGCCCATTTTGATAATTCTGATGAGCTGTTCCAAAATATAAAACGGCACATCGCATCACTAGAACTAAAGATTCCGACATTGGAAAAGCACAAAGTGGAAGCATATCAGCACATGACAGACTTGATAGTGTTCATACTTGGCGAAGATGCCAATGAACTGACAATTGATGCAGCAAAAAGGGCATGGTTTGACAACACTGCACGGATTGAAACATTATCTGCCAGTCTGGAAGAATTAAATGTTACCACAGCTCAGTTGACGCAACATGTCACTATGCTTCAACATGAAAACCAAAATCTGGCAGAAATCAACCAACAGTGGGCTCAATCTCGAACGTCGAACGTAGCAGCTACTAAGGTTGATACAGTGGACACTGAAGCCTTAGACTTTGTGTGCGACATTCTAGATGGAGGCATTAACCTCAACCAAGATATTCATCCTCATCAAGATTATCCATCTGTTACAGTTGGTACTAGTCATAGCAATCAGGAGGGCAATTCTGAAGAATTACAGCAAGAAAATATCCTACTAAAAGATGAGATTAATGCTCTTAAGGAACAATTGGGACACCTGATTGATAGCCAAGAAAAAACTACTTCACAAAGCGCTTTTAGTTGTGGTGTAAGTCGCGAACAAGGTCACGCTGCTCAAAGTCAGAGCAGTCAAGTAGTAACAAAATCTGCTTCTGTTAATACGGCATCAACACTAGCTGCTGACCAGCAAATGAGACATATTTTAGAATTAATTGTACCTGGAAGAAATTATCCTGTTTCATTCCAAGAAGCGGAACAAGTATTAGAAGCCCAGTTTTCCAAATTAGACGAACTTACTTCAACGATGTTAGAATCGGAGCTGCGAATTAGTCAACTCCAAGAGGATATCAACACTCTTAACGAAGAAAATAAGCGACTGCGCGAGGCCAGTGGGTCTGATCAAACTCTGCATAACATTGCTACAACTCCTAGAGCAGATGGAATATTCGATGTAAATGCTGTGGATCAGTGTCTTCAGCACATAGAGGATGACTGGGTAACAGGTGGTGATAAACCATTTGTTAATATTGAAATGGAAGCTGGCCCAGACATGCACGATTCCGTTTTGGCTGCCTCGTCTAGAAGTGAGTTGGAACTTGATGCTGTCCTACGAGAAAATATGCACCTCAAAGAGGAGACACGTGTACTTAAAGCGAAGTTAAGTGAACTCGTAAATTGTGTTGAGGTAAGTGTTGAAAAACGAGCTGAGATGTTAGGTTACACTGAAGTTGATCTTCACAGAGCAGAGACACCGCAGCCTTCAAATAAACAATTTGATCAACCAGTAGTGGCTCATGGTCGTGTTAGCTTGGTGGATAGTTCCCCAAATGATTTATCTTCAAATAGTGTACATACAACAAATTTTACTGTTAGTGATGTCTTAAAGTTGATATTTGCCAATGTGCCTGAAAATGTGAGTTTAGAACAAGTGAAAACTGCATTGGCACAGAAAGAAAGTGAATTGGAAAACCTATCTGTATCAAGCTTGGAAATGGAGCTGAAGATGGAGAATATGCAACGGACCATGCAGAATCTGCAAGACGAAAAGAAAGCTTTGCTAGATGAACGACATGAGAAACCTAGTAAGAATCCAAAGTTAATAACACCCATAGATGATCCCATAACAGAAACTTTACATATGATCGAGTCCTATGATGGGTCAACCAGATCGCTTAGTCCACTATGCAGTAACGTCAAAACTGCTGGAGAAACGTGCAATATGGACAGAGGTATGGGTGACTTTGAATTAATAATAAAGGAAAACCTTGCCCTGAAAGAGGAAATTGCGGCATTAAAACAAAATTTAAGTGAAGTGGTTGAGCACAGTGAAGTATCTGTTGCTAAACAAGCTGACATGTTAGGTGCTTCTTCCCTTGAAAATGTATTTTTCCCAGTAGAGGAGCAAAATAATATTTTAAGTTTAATTTTTAAGGAAAATGTTGAGTATTCAAATGTTTTTGACATAAAAAAAGCATTAAAGCAAAAAAATAATAGGCTTGATGAACTGTCAACACTGTTAATGGAAACTGAAGTTACGATTTCAAACCTTCAGATTGAATTAGACGCTTTAAAACTGGAGCAAAAAAATGTAAACCAACGAAATGAAAATTACGACTCCCAAGAACCTAGTCAGTCTATGCCGAAAGATTCGTATGAAGAGGGCTTAAAAGAATTTGAGGAACATTGGACAGATAGTAAATTTGAAAATTCCGCTACTAATGCACTTGTATCAGTAGGTGTTGGAAGTGAGCGTGTTTCAGATGGCTGCAGTATTAATCAAGAAGAATTTGAAGCATTAGTGAAAGAAAATTGCGATCTTCGAACCCAAGTGACAGAGCTTCAAACGCGTTTGTGTTTAATAGTTGAAAAAACCGAAACGGCTACGTCTCAGCGTGCTTCGTTTTTAGGTTCAGATAAAAGTGATGAAACATCAAGTACATCTATTGTTGTAGACATTGATTCTGACCAACTGTCTATAAGTCCAACAAAAGAGAATCCTTCAACTTTGGATACAACTGCTGATTCTCGCTTCGTTGATGTTTTGGAAGAAATGGAAAGGCTGAAAGAGTTGAATGATTCACTCGAGTTCAGATGCAACGAAACTGAAGAAAGGTTAGCCAAAGTAGGAGATATTGAAAAACAACTTGCTATGCTTGGTGCCGACCTTAAAGCTGCTATGCAGGAGAAAGACGGTTGTCTATGGGCAATCGATGAACTAAAAGCAGAGAATGATGAGCTTGTAGAACGTTTTCAAGAGTCAAACAATGAAATCAAAAGGTTACAACAAGTGTTAAAAGAGGAACAAAGCAAGTGGGACATGGAAAAGCTTGCATTGTCCAATGATGCCAAACTCTTTCAACCACCATTTGTTTCTGAACAACACACCGTAAATGAACAATTACAGACTTCACATGATAGTAAAAATGCAGGCTTACAGTCAGACTACACAAAAGTAACGGAAGAACTCGGGATTTTAAAAATAAAAAATGGCAAGATGTTGGCAAAACTGAAACAGTTCAAAGACAAAAATGATCATTTACAGAAAATGCTTGATGCTGCTGCAGCTCCAAAACCAGAAGAATCGAGCACACTTGGCGACCTCCATTCTGCTATTGACAAACTGTTAAGTGAAAAAGTCGAACTTGAGCTTCAGATCACGACTTTAGCCAAGGAAAATGGTACGTTGAAAACTGAAATGAGTTCATTAAAAGGCAAAAGCAGTACATTCACTGAAAACAAAGAATGTCTGTCCCAAGAGTTACTAACTGCAGAAATCCAATCGGAAAACGACGAACTAAAAAATCGTTTAGAGGAATTATCGGATATTAACCACAGTCTAACAGTGGAAAATGAAAAATTAAAACGTGTGGCTGCAGATGCAAACGAAAGAAGTGAGGCTTTGTTGTCAGATAACAGTACATTCCAAATGTTGGTAGAAAATTCTAAAACTTCAAAAGCTAAATTAGATGCCGAGTTGAAAAATCAAATAACATTGTTGTTCCATGCCAATGAGGAAAACCGAAAACTTCATAAAAATATTGAAAGGTTGGAATCATCATTAGGAAATTACAATGATCTGGAAAGGAAATATAGGGAACTGGAAATAAACTGGCAGACAACTAAAGAAGCCCTTGTGGAAACAGAGAAAAGTGTTGATGAGGCTACTCACAAATATCAACAACTTCACCGGGAAAATGAAACACTGAGAAAGGATAAAGTGGAGTTGGAGTTGAAGCTAAACAGTGAATTGAGCGATCAAGAAATTCTTGACGCATATGCAAAGGAAATAAAACAATTGACCGAGAAATTTAACAAGGCTGAACGAGATAATGAGCAATTAAGTTCCGAGTCTAGAGATATGCACACGCAGATTTCTGGGTACCTTCAAGAAATTGAGGAGTTGCGTACTAACACTGCTGACCTTGAAAATCTGCTTGAGAGGTGTAAAGAACAGATTGAAATTAGCAAAAAAGAACCACATCAAGTTAGTGTTATAGATGAAAACCTGCAGTTTGCCCCTATCAAAGCAGAGGCACGCATTTCTGATGAAACATATCTGCGTGAGGAGCTAGAGCAGGTGAGAAGAGACAGAGGCAAATTGCAACAATCTGTCAGCACATTGACCACATCGGTTCAGGAAATGAAGGCTGAACTCGAACTTAACGTCAGTGAAAAGCACTCTCTACTTTACAAACTGGAAGGATGGAGGGACCAATCGGAAAAACTGAATGCAGAAAATGAAGAATTGCGCAAACGTTACCAGAGGCTTGAAGATGTTAGTGAGCAACTAGAAAGTGAAAAACAATCTTTAATGCAACAATTACACCAGATGAAAGAAGAGTTAGAACAAGCTCAGTGGTTGTGCCAGAGGCAAAACGAAGAAGTGTCAACACTAAAAGCAATGACTGAGAAACAGCATTACGACTTGAAAAACTTATCACAACAGAATGACTCGCTTCTGGTAAGTGTGCAGCAGCTGACAACAGAAAAGCAGTCACTAGAAGCTACCTCATCATCTCTGGAACAAGAAGTGACTCAGCTGAAGTCTTCAAACGATTCCTTGACTCAGCAGTCGGATAACTGGAGGAAACATCTTAATTCCATCTCATCAAACCTTTCCTTACCTGACGCCAATGCTCCATCTGAAAGCTTAAAGACTCTGGAACCATCCATCGCCCATTTGCAAGGAGAACTTCATCAATCAATGCAATCTCTTCATCGGCGCAATCAACGTTGTGAAGAGCTATCTGAAGAACTTGCAACGGTGAGTTTCGGTTTTAAATCTTTGTTTAGGTTGCTTCAACTAATGTTAAGTTAAAAAAAAAAAGCGGTTAAGTTGTGTTTAGGCTTTGGAGTTACCAAGGTGGGAATTAAAATAAATGCCGGTTCAACTGCCGTGTAGCGTGATGTTCAGAATATATTCGTTTCATAACTTATTTTTTGACATTTATTAGTGTGGTGTTCGCAGATAGAAGCCATGAGCCAGTCCTGCTAGTGCGATTCTTTGAATCTTTCTCGGTAGATCTGTCTGATGGCTTATAACTGCTAGTCTGCTCAAAGTGATTTACAGGCCTTCTCTCTGTGAATAAATGAACTGATTAAGTTGTGTTGGTGAATACTCAAACAAGGTTACGCAAAACCAAAAAGTTTGTAACAGTCAATAACAGGCGAATCTTCATTGGCCCATTTTATACCACCTTCTTCAGGCGAAGCCCAGAATTCTGCACGCAACAACAACAACAACAAACGTCAATGGAAAAACAAATTTTAATTAGGCGCTTTTCTCAGCGGGACTTCGAGGTGTGGAAGTGTTGCCCTCTTCCTGCATTATTGTTAGGAATGGTTTCCACTTGATTTCGAGTTGGTGTACTAGTAAAAGAGTCTCGGAGCATATTACAAGCAACAGTCAATGCAGACTTAAAGAAGATTGCTATTGCAGCACACAGTGTTAGGACCCAACACAGCATAAACTGGGAAAGCACGAAAGTGCTACTGCATTCCACCTCCGGAAAGAAAGATCATCTGCGAGAACTAGAATCCCTTTCTATTTGACACTGCAGAGGAAATAAAATCTCTCTGCTCAATGTGCCGGCACCTGCATACCCAAAATTATGCAGTTTGCCACCCCAGACCTAATACACCAACTCAAAATCCAGTGGAAACCATTCCTAACAACAACATAGGAAGAGAGCAGCACCTCCAACAACTAGAACTGCCTATAGGAGCCAAGTCCCACTGAGAAAAGTGCCTCATTCAAATTTGGTTTTCTGTTGTCCTTTGTTGTTGCTGTTGCGTGCAGAACTCTGGACTTGGCCAGAAAATTGGTGGCAGAAAATTGGCATCTGAAAATGCGCCTGTAATTGACTGTTTCAGACTTGTTGGTTTTGCGTAACCTAATCGTGAGTATTTTTCTGAAACCAAAGTAAAACGACGGTGGTGTCCATGAAAATTAATTTATTTAATTTAAAAGGATACTTTCCATTTTCATAGTTCATTCCCACCTCATATTCATAGTTCATATTAATAGTTCATTTTCATAGTTCATTTGCATAATTTCATTCTACCACGGTGTCAAGAAGTTGCTAACGCCCGAAATACCAACCATAACCTGAGCTTTCTAAAACTTGCCCCACCTGCATGAAGTACTTACTCGAGCATTGGGATTTCAAAACAAGAAACCAGCCGCACAACTGGAGTTCCCCTGGTTAACAACTTTTATGCACAATAAATTTCCGCACCTCATACAGACGCTTCATCAGACATAAAAAAAAACAAAAAAAAACAGGAATACAATAAAACAACACACAAGGC
>JAHWFP010011216.1:6634-17913 GCA_023313725.1 Lithobius niger | reverse complement strand
TTGGCGCCCACGCTGGGCTAAGGTGTGTCCCCGCCTAGGACATCACACAGACCTTGACCCCAGTCATCAGACCCCCCCCCCCTGCAAACCAGAATAAGAGAATCTTTAGAGTTTTGTTTGTTACTCCACAGCGTACCTGTTGTAAAAGCAGGGAGAGTTCCAGAGTGAGGAAATTATCGTCTCTCCAAGCCTGGTGATTTTGATTAAATCGAAACACCAGTTGAGCTCTTTTCATGGCCCCGTGATACACCGATGACAGTTCGTTGTAAGAGGTTGCAAGTCCATACAGCTCTGGTCCTCAACAGGCGCAATTTCACTTACTCAGGAAAGGAGGCAAAGGTGTGCAAGACAGACAGCATTGCTCTTCTTGAACAGCTCGGCCCGAACTTTCTGCACATGTAAATCATCCGACAGGTTTCCACTCAGCTCTACACCAAGATAAGTTACAGAAGTGTCCCAAGTTAGTTTTGTTCCATTCAGGTGCAAAGGTTCAACTATCTCGGAGTCTCCCCTAAGATAACTCCGACAGATTTCAGGACGTTAAATGACAAGCATTTTGTCTCCCACCTGTGGCACAGCCTGTCCAGAAGGAACTGAAGAGCAAGTTTACTGTGTGCCAGGAGAACAATATCATCAGCGTTAACAATAATATTTAGAGCAATTCCGTCAACCCAACAGCCTGTAGACAAACCGCCTAACTCTTAACGGCTTCATTCAACACAAGGCAGAAAAGAAATGGAAAGAGTGGGCGGGCCTGCCTAACACCACACTTATGTACAAAAAAGTTATAAAGCCGTCCGTAAGTTAGTATTGGTGCATAGGTGGCATGCAACCATTTCCCCTAACATCGACCACATAGATGAGCTGTAGCTATAGAACGCACATAGATAATTTTGAGGTGAAGAATGCAAGTCAAATGCCTTGGCCCTGGAGCCAGGTAGAACATATGTATGGATGATTGCTCAGTCCTGACAATATATTAGACTATTAGGCTACGTATTGCATGCTTGTAGTTAGTTAGGCTGGGTCAGTGAGGCTGCTTCCTTGCCCGAGTTGTTTACTCTTGTATGGCATAAATACATTTCAAATTTTCCTTTGTCTTGTATGGGAGTTCGAAACCAATGTTTTCATAAACAACACAACAGACTTGTTCTTATTAGTTCGTATTATACGCTAGTCTTGACACGAGTATTCATTAGCGAACAGAAGTAATCCGCTGCAGAACCTAGCCATCACTTATCAAGCCAATCACTGCATGAACTTGTATATTGTTTTTTCTATGCTTCAGCTGTATTTGTTCATTTTATGTATAAGTTTGCCGCATTCCTTTTAGGAAACTGACAACTAATATTGTTATTAAATTTAAATCATACTGCACACCTGCTTGATACGTGTTTGGTTGTTTATGGTATTTTATCTCCGTTAAATATAATATTTGTGTTTTAGTGGTATCTGGGTGCAGGCTGTTCGGCGAATCTTGGCTCAAGGTCATCGGGTCCAACCCCCTCCACCTCCTGTCTCTTTCCAAGACCAGGAAGATGCTCGTTCCACACCCGACTCTGGAGTCAGCCAACTATCCAATGAAGAAAGCGATTCGGGTAGAGTAACACCCCTCACGGTAGGTGACACGATTCTGTTTTTTTTTGGCCAAGGTCAGAAAAATCAGTTGGATTTAATTTGTCGGTCTAAAAAACAAGTAAGAATATTTGTGGAGCAAAATTTCTGATAACGGTTCATGGTAACTAGACATCAAATGCTGTTAATTTCTTTCACATTAGCGTACATTTTATGTGATCGAATTCAACATTTTGAGCATCCATAATGACGTTACAGTTATTATTAAACTACTGTATTTTTCACCTTTTAGGTTCTTCTCATGGCAATATTTATTAGCAGGCTCCGTTTTCGAGTTCCTGTCGAAACAATTCCGATTATGCTGAATCAAAGTAATATAATGCGTAAAATATGCAACGACATTTGTGGATATTTGCAGTTAAACGGGACAAAAAGCCATTAGCCGGTATTTTTATAAAAATAAAAATTTACTTCGAGGTATTCATAATCTCCAACTTTTCCTTGCAAGGAATTACTTCCGATGACTGAAGTAAAATGTAAAAGGCACAAAAGTGCGCGTTCAGACGTGCTACAACCAGACTCGCAGTGTGGGTGTAAGGCCTGAGCATTCAGTTGAATTTGTTTCAGTGTTGAGACCTGAATTTGTTTATATGTTTTAGTATTGAGAACTGAATTGCGTATAACTTGAGGAGAAATGTCGTTAGTAAGTGAAAATGAACACGAACATAGAGGTGAGGATGCCACCCACGAAATGAGTATTTCCGCGAACACCCAGAAATCTTTGAAAAATCGCAACTGCCATCACTGAAGATTAAGAAAAATAACGCTTTAAGCACCATTGTACATGAAGGAAAATTGGAAATTAGCCATTAGCTAAAATTATACACTAGAAATAATTATGACCTTAATAACGGGTTCAGTGAATTATCTTTATGCCAGTGGAGGATGTGGCCATGGCGGTTAAGATGCTATGCAAGTGATCAGGGGGGCGAACTGGGAAGCTGGTTCGAATCCGGGTCATGCCACTCTGACGAAACGTAAGTGTATAAAGGTGGCTTACTGAACTATGTTATTTCTAGTGTATAATTTTCGCTAATGGCTAATTTCCTTAATATTATATACAGCGATTTGTGTCTATTTATTTATTGTACATGAATATATAACGATCTTTGGAAAAGAGTTGAATAGTAAAGCCTTTATGAAAAAAGTGAACAATATAAAAAAACTGATACAAATGAAACAGGGAACAAGCCCATTCGGCTGCTGCCGAAGGAAAAAAAAAACTATGTTGGAAGCCATGAATGCAGATGTCAATGCAGTGCTTTCTCAGGTCACGACCGGATTCATTACGCTGCTCCAAAGTTCTGAGGACATCGTATACAAAAGAAATCATAAAAAAAATTACACAATCGGTAGTGGGGGGGGGGGGGAAGAAAATGTTACGCATTTTCAGGTGGGGCGGTCATGCCAAGTGTTACACTAGTGTTACAAAGGGGAAGGAGGGGTCTAAATTGCTAGAAAAAAATGTTACGTGGTTTGTGAACGCTCCCATAGCAAATACACCACTCAGCACACACACCGCAAATAAAGGTTGAACTGGGCAAAGTGAGATTCTTGCAAAAAAGTTGCTCCGTACTAGATGCATTTTTCTGGAAGCAAATCCTTCAAGTTTGAAACAAGTACTTCGTTTTATGAGTACGAAACAAGTAAAACCTTCTACTTTGAAGCAAATCCTTCAGCCTAAAAGCAAAACCTTTTCCTTCACTTTTTAATGAATATAATCCGAAGCAATTGCTTCACTTTTGGCAAGTAAAAGGTAATGCTATCTGTTATAAATACGGCTTATTAGCCCGTATTTATAAAAATGAAGCATTTACTTCGAAGTAAAAGGCCGAAGTAAAAGGTAGGGCTTGAAAGTAAAAGGTTTTGCTTCGGTTTGTATTCATAATCTCGACCTTTTCCTTGCAAGTAAATACTTCAAATGAAAGAAGTAAAAGGTACCGAAGGTGTGTTTTCAGACGTGCTACAACAAATTCTAACTTGCATGTGAGGCGCGTTCAATTGTTGAATTTGTTTCAGCGTTGAGACATGAATTTGTTCATGTGTTTCAGTGTTGAGAACTGAATTGATGTGTTGATTTGTCTAGTGTAAAGTATTTGTAGAAGTTGTGTATAACAGGAGAAATGTAGTCAGTAAGTGAAAGTGAAAACATACATGGAGGTGAAGATATCACCTCCGGAATGAGAATTTCAGAAAGGTCGGCGATAACCGCTCATGGAAAAATCGCAGTCACACGAAGACTAAGGAAAATAACGCTTTACATACTACTGTACATGAATATATGACACTCTTTGGAAAAGAGGTGAATAGTAAAGCCTTTATGAAAAAGATGAATAACAACATAAAACTGATAAAAATAAAACAGGGAAAAGGTGCATTCAACTACTGCCGAGGAAAAAAATTATGTTGGAAGCCATGAATGCAGATTATGTCAATTCAGTGCCTTCTCAGATCACGACTTAACAATATTTTTTTTTAAATAATTCACTGGTCATTACGCCCCTAGGTACTAAGGACACCTTATAAATACGAACTTGTAAAAAAAACCTCTCCCATTGGTGACGGAAAGGTCGGGGGGGGGGGTTTAGAAAATGTTAAGTGTTTTCAAGTTTTGTTTCAAGTTTTGTTTCAAGTGTTTTCAAATGCCAAGTTTTATGCGAATGTTATGAAGGGGGAGGAGGGGTCTAAATTGCTAGAAAAAGGTGTTACGTGGTCTGTGAACGCTCCCATAGCAAATACACCACTTAGTACACACACTGCAAATGAATGTTCAACTGGGAAAAGTGAGATTCTTGCAAAAAAGTTGCTCTGGACTAGATGAATTTTCCTGGAAGCAAATCCTTCAAGTTTGAAGCAACTACTTCTTTTTATGAATACGAAACAAGTAAAACCTTCTACTTTGAAGCAAACACTTCTGCCTAAAAGCAAACCCTTTTCCTTCACTTTTCTTATGAATATAATCCGAAGCAATTGCTTCACTTTTTGCAAGTAAAAGGTAATGCTTCTTTTTATAAATACGATCGATCGCCTCAAGATGGGTTAAATTAATACGTATGCAATACTATTTATGTTGCCTTTTGGACTGCCTGAGCGGGAAATCGAATCCACGACCTTTGAAATCAATGGCCGAGATCCTACCGCTGAGCCATACTGACACGGCCAAAAGGAAACGTCCATAGGCAGCATTTAACACGCACACATATACATTATGCACGTACATGTGGAAGGTGTACACATATACATGGATATTTGTAAGGGTCCACTATCTGAAGCTTTACAGAGTTGCAATAGAATGGTCCGCTATGACCAGCACCAACAATGATGACCAGGCATGCATTACACAACTTGTCAGTCACCATCACGTGTGAAGTGACTATGCTAAAGCTTGAATGAATTCTGATGAGTTTCATGGAAATAGTGTTGTTGTTATGTTACAGTGCCGACGTGCATAGTACAGTCATAGTAAAAAGAAGAAGACATGTTTGTTTGAATATGTAGCAATGGCAGTTAACTGGAGTTTAACCAAGGAACTGCGTCTTTAAATATTAGGGACCGTTCATTATTCACGTCTGGTGGGGTGGGGGAGAGGGGCTGGAGGATTTGAAAATGAGACTCCCGATGACCTCTTCCTAAGACCGTGAAATAAAAGGACCCCTCCTACCCAAGGTCCAAAAATATTCTGACCCCCCCCCCCCCCCACACTGCAAAAAGTAACCTTTTCTTATGCCTTTTTAGGTTTAAATTGGAAGATTTCCACTGGAACAATTAAAAAATTGCATTTCGCATTGACAGGTTCCCAGTTCTGTGGAAAATGAGCCATGACTTAAAGTATGTTCTTCAAAACATTCAAAGCAGTGTTCTTTAAACCACTTTGAACCGAAATTCGTGACACATGACGGTAGAATAACTTTTGATGTTAGGGATGCATATTAGCACTACTAATGCAGTTTGAGTAAGCATGTCCATGCCCTACACAACATTAACACGTGCAACATGAAAAATACCTCATTATGCAAAAACTTCTTCAGAAATTGGTTTCAAAGGCCTAGTCACCAGATGACACTAGAAATAACATCGAAATACTATAAAAATTTACATGATGGGGGCCTATGGTCTGTGGGGCTTGCCGCCCAGAAACTGCGACATTTTAAGAAATGTTGGCTATGCAAGAGTTATTTTTGAAGTCCAAAAATGACTTTTTCTTCCAGTTGGTCAGTGTGTTTTTGATCCTCCGCTCTTGACAGCACCTGATAAATTTATGACCTCCCCCCCCCCTCCCCCGATAGGGTCCAAAAAAATCCTTGATTTCCCCAGAGATAAATAATGACCGGTCCCTTAGGTACCCAATAACAACAATGGAATAATACCTAATACTCCAGCATTGCTTATTAATGGCCGAAATGACCCACTTAAACAACACTAGGCGTACAGATTTTTGGATAAAAAACAGGTCAGTTGGATTAAAAGCTACTTAAAAGCTTCATACCTTAAAGTAAATGTGAATGGTTTATTTCGAAGGATTATTTGTAATCCATTGCACTGTTTTATTTGATATATTACAATACATTTCAGAATGCAGGCTCTGCTTTCACCATCTCTGGCCAGTTTGTACCGGATAATTCGTCCTTCAGCCAACTGCCCAATGGACAATGGAATACCGTTAAAGGAAAACCTAAAGTCCTCCTTAAAGAGCAGCTGTCCAGTGGAATCAACCATTTCAAAAGAGGGTAAAGGTTTGATGCTTACCATTCAGAACTATTCTAATTCACGTCTTGTAACCATTAGATTACGTCCAATATACTGAATATTGGAGTGGAAGTTTTCATGTTAGAAACTGATTGCTAACCCCACATGCATGTTGAAAATTATGTTTATGGAATGGTAAAAATAGTGTGAAGGAAAGTCCTTTTAAATGGAACATAGGTGTAGTCGTTAAGATGTTTAAAAAAACATTATAAACAAGAAATGAATAGTAGCGAATCCATGTCAAAATGCCACCCATCCAGTTTCGTCATGTTCATCTTGAAGGAAGAGCTTGGTTTTCCTGTAGACCTTCAACGAATCCAGAAGAAGGATGGCGGATGCTGCAGGTATTACAAAATGAATTGTTCCATCCTTCACAACTGTTGTTTGTTCGAGCCATACCATTAGAATTGGTTCAGACAGCCACGACAAACGAACAACAACAACAAGGAATGGCAGTGACCAACAGCATTAAACATAACCCTTGCCATCACAGCACGACCAACCAATGAGCAATCAAGGACAGACCATAAAACGCTGCAAAATGAACAGAGCTAGAACGCTTACTTTTCAAACCAAGGCTAAGGCCCAAATAACATAACAGACTTCTATATTTTATTGAAGAAATGATGGTCCCCATTGAGCATAGCTTAATTTTTTAGCTATTGGTGGCGGGTGATTCAGAAAGAAAAAAAAGGAACTCCGCCCACCATGCCGTTCAGTTACTGTTGCCATACTCATTGTGGTAATCAACCCACGAATTACTGGCTCACTCATAAGGGTCACAGGATACGATGACGAGTGTGCAAAGTAGAAGAAAATCAGCGTTTGTTCAGTCTTAAGAAAAACTGACGTCATAAGTGTACAGTAAGCATAACCAGAGCGAAAGGTTTTCAAAGAAACTTAATGTGATGCCGTATGGACATACAAATGACATACCTGACCGCGCTAATTTTTCAAACGGTGCATTCAGCATTTCAGCTAGTCATAATAATAACTGGGCTCAGCCTACTATGTGTGTTACAACTCGTTTTATGGTCCCAACTTCAAATCCAGTTTCTATCCTAAAGCCCCAGCTCCATTTACTCTAGACCAACCAGCTAGCAAGTATCGCGATACCGAAACTACAAAGCGTGGACTAGCACAGCAAACTCCATCTGAGCGACATCTGAGAGAGACAGTCAAGCCCGGCATGCGGGATCATGTCGGGTGCTTCTGCTCAGCCTAGAATCTATCAGCTAGCACGGCAAAAATATGCGTTCATTTTGGGCCAATTAAAGCGATACTAACATACCGTAGTGATAGACAAGTCGCTTCAATGAGAGAAACGAAAACTGAGTGGCACGCTAGTCTGTATAGCACAAGTAGCTTGCTAGCAGGTCTCAGTGCAAGGGATGGGGCTGAGGGGATAAAAAGGCATCAAAGACTTTCCATCAATGGCCTGAAAGTAATCCTGCGGTCGAAGGTATGGCAACTGTAGAGCCTCCCATTTTATTCGATTGTAAAAGTGCGTAGCAACCAGGTAACTTTAAATATTCAAGCACGCGCCTGTTGCAAGGTATGCTGTATACGACCACATGTTGCAGATATTGAGAAATGCATAACTCTTATTGGGAAACATTGATTCATAATCAAGATATTTTTAAATTGTATTATTAATGTTCATAGTGGCGTTTGAGGGAGCTGAGGCAGTTTTCTTGTTTCTGAGAATTTTCCCCAAAGAATTATGAAGAGCATTTTAGGTACCTCACAACGTGAATTGCCCAAAAAATACTGAAATAGGCCGACCTCAAAAATGTTTGGAAGGACAGTTGTTCCCCAGCCCTCTATCCCCAGTTGCAAAATGAAACAACAGAGAATGAAAAGGAAATTCATTAAATATCTAATCACTTCAGGGAAAAGCATCATGACATCAAGACATCATTCTTGTAAAATGAAATTCTAGTAGGCCACCATTTTGTAGTCACAGTTATAACAAAAACCAGTATTGACAAAAATCAGCTCACGCTTAAACAATGAACAGTACATACAGGGTGTCCCAAAAGTTCCAAAACACCCTCACAACTTTTTAAGGGGTTGAAAGAAAATAGTGAAACTCTGGCAATGTAAGTTTGGTTAAAGGATCTACCTTTTCATACAACCGGCATTCTACCAGCCCCACTTGGTGGGGGTGGGGGGCAAGGGCCCCAACTGAGAAATGTTCAATAGAAGGGGAATAGATGAATACCTTTTTTAAAAGGTATTCATTAGGCGAGTAAAGTGCTGCAATGATACCTTCGATACGATGAGCCCATCCAATATTGCAGCCGGTCAAACATTAGGAATTTTCTCTGCATCCCTATGTCTTATGTAGGACAAAGACGTCATAAAGGGACGTAGATGACAGCAAAATGCTTCGTTCAGTTTAGTTGGATCACACCCACGTCTTTTGCAGTTTGAAACCCAGAGTATGGGCCTGAGTGCCCTCCTCCCTGGGAAGGGAACTGGGGGAGGGGGGGCACTAAGGTCCACACTGTGAGTTTCAAACCGCACAGGACGTTGTAGGTGTGATCCAACTAAATTGAACGAAGGATTTTGCTGTCATCTATGCCCCTTTATGACGTCTTTGGCCTGTATAAGACACAGGAATGCAGAGAAAATTCCTAATGTTTGACCGGCTGCCATTTTAGATGGGCTCATCATATCTGAGGTATCATTGTGGTACTTTACGCGCCTAATGAAGACCTTTCAAATAAGGTATTCATCTATCCCCCCCTTCCATTGAAAATTTCTGAGTTTGGCCGCTGGGTCCTCCCCCCCCCCCCCCCCCCAAGGGGGGCTGGCGGAATGCCAGTTGTATGAAAAGGTAGATTCTTTAACCAAACTTACATTGCCAGAGTTTCACTATTTTCATTCAGCCCCTTAAAAAGTTGTGAGGGTGATCTGGGACTTTTGGGACACCCTGTATAATACAATAGCAGTCTTTGTAAGGTTCAGTCTGTTCCAAAATTCACTTGCCAAGTGGGGGTTAGAGCAGATGTTCAAAGTGTCATCCGTTTCCAGCAATACAATGTCCAATTCTGCTACCCAGCTCATCTCTGTTAGCTGCAAGCATCTTTGGAGTTATTCCACGGATTGTTTGCGTAAGTCTGTTCTTTAAGTCATCGAGAGATTTATTGAACTTTCTCAATAAATTTGACACCGCTTGATGTGATGGTCTTTCAATATCGGGATGCCGCCGGTGTAATTCATTTGCTGCGTCTCTTCAGCTTCGATGTTGGTCGCTATACAGTAACTCAAGCTCAACACGTTGCTCTGCTGCTAACATGGTCATGCTTGAGCGTTCCTGCGTAAACCATTGCGTGAAGTACACTTTTACCATATTAAAGTAACAAGTGACTTCGGCAAGTGACTTTGGGGACACACTGTAGGTAAGGCATTGCTGTCCATCAACACATACAGTTAACTTAAACAGGAATTAAAATAAAAGGACACAAATGGGTTTTATGTAATCCACACGATTGCAGGAGGAACATAAACGTAGAGGGGTCACAATCCTCTAACAGTAAATGTCACTCGGACCAGGAGTTTAGACAACTAGTGATTGGGGGGGGGGGGCCGCCAGCAAGATATTAATTAAAGGGGTGCAGCTAGTCAATTTACGTTTTCCCTCTTCAGATCCTCTCCCAGTGAATTCACTACTTCAGTTTTTGTAGTATACTTGTGCTACAAAAACTCTTACGCTTAAAAAATGTTTTCACACGAAATTAAAAAAACGAAACTAGCTAAGTTTATAAGTTTATAAGTTTATAAGTTCTAAGTTTATTATTACAGTACCCATTATGGACTGCCACAATTACAAAATATAATTTTCATTAAAAACAATTTCTTAATGCTTTCATATTGGCTGGAACCGAAAGTGAAATACTTTTTCTGAAGTTTTTAATTTAGTAACAAGGCAACTAACACATTTTCAAAATTACGTTGTAACTCAATGTCTTTTATTCAGTGTTTTACATCTCTGACTGCACTGACTGGCAGGAGTAGTTGGACCCCCATCCCTCCCAGGGCCTGTCCTGAAGGGACCGAAAACTAATACAACATTTTTGCGTAGTTTGCTCATACATAATTATGTAATACAAATTTATTTTTTGTTAGCAGGGGTGTTTACAGAGGACTCATCTTTCCCAGACTCATCAACAGTTTTCGCAACAAGCACTTGGAATTAGCCTATCAGCGATATTCTTCTCGCCAGCGCCAGAGGGCTCTTATCATTGTCAATGGGGTCGACTGTTTCGTCAAAGTGATTTTGGTTATCACTACCGTCATCAGCACGAGCAAGATTGAGGCCCGCAATGCTATCCTCTCTGGTTTTTGGATTGTTTGCAATGTTGCATTGGCATTGTTGGCCATCTGGCGATGCTTTGCCAACAATTATCTGCGTCAGGGTGCCATTTTCACTTGGCTCATACTCAACATCCAAGGTGAGGTCGGTCTGGGTATCATTTTCACTTGCCTAATACTCGACATCCACAGTGAGCTCACTTAGGGTACCAATTTCACTTGCTTCATACTCGATATCCAAAGTGAGCTCATTTGGGGTACCATTTTCACTTGCCTCATACTCGATATTCAAAGTGAGCTCACTTAGGGTACCACTTTCACTTACCTCATACTCGACGTCCACAGTGAGCTCACTTAGGGCACCATTTTCACTTGCCTTATATTCGACATCCAAAGTGAGCTCACTAGTGTACCATTTTCACTTGCCTCATACTCGACATCCAAAGTGAGCTCACTTAGGGTACCATTTTCACTTGTCTCATATTCGACATCCAAAGTGAGCTCACTTAGGGTACCATTTTTACTTGCCTCATATTCGACATCCAAAGTGAGCTCACTTAGGGTACCATTTTCACTTG
>JAHWFP010011214.1:0-13658 GCA_023313725.1 Lithobius niger | reverse complement strand
AGCTCCTCACAGTCAATACAGCTATCTCAATCGGCTGCGAGTCGAAATCGAACAGTGACATCTGTCGGCATTAATTTCTGCGCGTTCCAGCAAAACAATGGCGACCTCCGTGTCGCGTTTTGGTGATGCAGTAATTAAATTGTTATATCGGACGTACGTAACGTAATTTTACCGCAATTCTTGTGTTTACTTATTGTGTAAGTGATCCAAAAGTCAAACATGCATGTCAAAATGGATGTAATTGCCCTTTAACGGCTTTGAAATTTGTAAAAGTACTTTATTTGGAATGTGGTTAATGCCATAACAGTAATGTTAATATAGGTATAAAATTAAACACATGAATACAAATAATTTGTCAGCTGAAGCTATTTCTTCTGAGAACGGTGCTTCACTCTGATTGAAGTGGAGACAGAAAACTGACAGAGATGCAGTGCAGTGCAAGCAATTTTTGCCTAAAGGGGCAGCTGAGAAAGTGCTGTTCCACTTGCTGTTAGTTGCTGTGTTCCTCTTTCCTCCTTCAAAGAGGGGGGGGGGGGAGCAACATAATGTTCGTCATTGTTTACGACGGTGTAACTTTCTACTGCAAGTATAGGTTATCGGCCACCTTTCCGAGGAGTGCGATTGTATCTCTCCGAGGAAAGTGCATGGCTGATAACCTATTTATCACCCAATTTCACGATCTCAGTCGTCAACAATAGTATAGCACGCACCCACACAACAAAGCATGAATCGTGCTGACGTTCTTTTGCTTAGAAAGGTCGACAATGCGACAAAGATGTCATTGTTGACGGCATTGTTATTCCTTGCTTAGTGAAGGGTTCTGTGCCTCTTGTTTATTGATTGTAACTCGATTCCGAAGTACAGTTCCGGCAAATTTATAAAACCCAGAATGATTGTTATAGTGAGACGAGCACTTGCCTTTGTGTCTGCTGATGCACGATAATAATGCCATAATGCAAAAATGGCTTTTCGCTATAACGACATTACGTTTGTAAATTTACTTTCAGCCGGACTGTACACCATCACCGTTCATATCGCGGAAACGCAACGTTGAGCAGCCTCTTCACACAACTTCTCTTAAATTTTTGTAGAAGTTGTTTGAAGAGGCTATTCGGCATTGAGTTTCCACGGTACTGAATCGTAAATAACCTTTACAGTTCAGTGTCATAATGTTTTCGTGCTACAAGAAAAAATAAATAACAATACGAAAGCATTTTTTCTCGCTTAAGCAAAACAAGCTCTTCACGGTGCTGTTCTTAATTTTAATCGAGACTGTAACGTCCTTTTTAACATCTGTAGCAATCGTGATGTTCTTAAATTGCTAAGCAGGCGTAATATCCAGGCGTGATATAAAAGAGCAGGCGTGATATCCGATATCACTCCTCCTTATGCATCTCAGTCCTACACCATTGTTGCAATGTCGTCGTGTTTTATTGTTAAAGGAGGACTGAGATCGTGAAATTGGGTGATAAAGTAAGAACACAATATGGGTGCTAAAAACGGCACCTCGTAAAATACTGGAATTAAAAGGTAATTTTGATGTCTCCAGTGAATAGTGCCTTGAAATTGGTACTAAATTAGCCTTAAAAAGCCTTGAAAATGGTTTCGTCTGTAATGTACGAATCCAGCCTCATCATTGTTTTGCGCGTTTCTTAGTCCTTGATTATTTACAAATATTTGCTACAGCGGTTTTGCGTCCATATTTTTTGCTCTGTCTGTACATGTGAAGGAAAAGGATTTAAGCTGGAAATTTATTCCTTTTCCCTCAACCCTTCTTCCCCTTCCCCCCTCCCCTCTCGTCTTGCGCGCATCTTTGCGCGGATTCATTTTTTTCCCCCTTTTTTTTTTTCACCGCCGTGTGGTATTTTTGTGTTCGAATCCGATTCGGAATGGTGGAACAGCAGCATTCGAAAAGCTCAACCAAGCGACCGCAAAACGCGGGGCAAGAACTAAACCGACAAACGCAGCCACGCATCCGCTGCGCGTTCCCTTTCTCTGTCTGGCACGGGCGCCGCGTTCCACCCAGCAGCAAGTAAAAACGAACGCTGATGCGCTACTGCTGCGCTTCTGACGCTCAAATTGCCCGGAAAAAAATGGGGATAAGGCCGGATGCAAGAAGAAAGAACGAAAAAAAGAAACGGGTAAGAAGAATGACGGCGAAAGAGAGGAATGAAAAAAAAAAAAAAGGAACCCGCGGCAGCATGATGTGATGGCGTTGGGGATGGGTTATACCAAAGTCCCCTTTATAGAAGGCCGTCTCGGCACCGCTAGAAACTTTAGTTAAACTTTTAAGGTGCGGGCTGTAAGATGTGAAATGTGGTAGATGGTGGCTCCATCTCTTGAGGCCAAGCGGCGTATTTGTAAAGTCTGTCAACACAATATGGCGATGCATAACACAGCTCGTCGGGTTAAGGTTTTCTAAGCAATGCAGATGGTATCTCTGTGACGGCCTTTAATTCAGGGAGCTCCGGTTGTATGGTTGATGCCGTACTTTAAAAATATACTTAAAATAAAATACACCCAAACCAATCAAATTTTCATGATTTTTACGAATCAAGGTAAAAATGACAAGTAAATAACATACGCCACACCACAGCATCTATTAGCTGACACGTAGTCACACGCATCGAATGATGCCGCACAATATCGATGACGTAGACCGTCGTCAACTCATTATAAAACAGGAGTAGACCGTCGTCAATTCATTATAAAACACGAGCTACTGTTTCCACCCTCTTTCGAATTGCAAAAAAATCCCAGTGAATACCAAGTTCCAAGCATAGGAATAATAATAATAATAATAATAATCTTTATTCAAAGAGTGTTTGAAAAAAGAGGATTTGCTCTTTTTTTTGTGTGTGATAAACAAACCTCAAGTGATTTATCACG
The DNA here is from genome assembly GCA_023313725.1 of Lithobius niger. NCBI lineage: Eukaryota > Metazoa > Arthropoda > Chilopoda > Lithobiomorpha > Lithobiidae > Lithobius > Lithobius niger. The sequence goes on along the minus strand of JAHWFP010011214.1, from coordinate 10,769 downwards.
CAATAAATAAGCAAATCCGCCTAAACTTGCAATCCTCCTACTCTGCAGGCCAACGTGGATATTTTGTAATCAAGTGTTTGCACGGGGAAGGAAAATTGGCACAGTGGCGCACGATTTAAAAAAAAATTGAAGGTGTGACGTAATTCGATTTGTGTGGAATGTGTCGGGAGTAGGTGCTTTGCTGTGGGTGTATGTTTTTTATCTTTTCGCTGTGGAATCATCACAGCAAAAATGTGGTGATTAAAGCAGTGTAATAACGAGGGCAAAGGGTGCTTACACCCCTCTTCCTCGATAACACCAGTCTTCCACTATCGTTCCACCACGGTAGTAATCGGGAGGTGATCGGGATTGCCCCCCTTCATAGTGGATTGCACAGAAGTAGTACGTACATGCTCTACGAGTTGGCGCCACGTATAGGGCAGTGACACGACGTAGTATTATTGTATATAACTCTATGGTGGAGCCAGTAACTGGGTTAGCTGCAAGGTGCACTGCTGGGGGAAAAGAAGAGCGTTTTACTGAAGCCAATGCTATGAGACTGGATTTCTTAGACCTAAAACGAGCGATTTTTGTCGATTTGCTGGCAGTTGCTGGCAGTTGCTGACATTTTTAAGCAAGTGGCATCTTTATTTTGCAATTACAACCTAAGCATCATAAGGGATTGGAGAAAACAACGGTTTTTTTTAAGCTTACTGAAATCCACTCTCAAAGCACTGGCTTGACTAGAAGTGCCGTTGTTTAACCCACCAGTTCAATCTAGTGCCCCTTGCAAGTATCACTCTTGTAGCAATGTGACGTCACTTCACGCTGCTCTATCGTACGTGGCGTCCAGCCTACAGGTAACTGGCGGGTATTACGGGATAATTTTTGATGTTTAGATGTTGCAAAGTCTTGCCCTGCAAAATGCTTTGTAAGTCTTATAGGCAACCAGATCGAAATGTTTCCTATCGTTTTGATTCGCGCCGTTTGCAATTTGCCACCAACGTCTGTTCCATTTGGGATTTCTTTGCGTTTTACCACTCCAGCATCTCTCTCTCTCCGCTCTCTTTTTTTCCTTTGCGTTCTTTTCCTTCATCTCGCCCAACGTTTTTTTCATCCCCCGCGGCTTGCGTCACTTTCGTCTGATTTTCTCCGGTGATTGGCGCTCTCCAAGGGGGGCACCTGACTCCCCCTAGAGAATAAGAAAAAAGAAAAAGAAAATCTCTTGCCTTTTCTCTCCCAATCCGTCCAGTTTGGAGGTCTGTCTAACCCTGTCTCTGGCTCGTGGACGTGAACTGAGTGCATTAGCGTTCCGTCTGCTTGGATACGGTTGCTGGTGCTGCTTGCTGCGTGGGAGTGGGGTGGGTGTTAAAAGTAGAGATTGGCAAGTGGATTGGAAATTATGATGGTTCGATTATGACGTCGTACGTAGGCCAGTATGACGTCAGTGTGGATGAGAAGTGCGGGATAAAAGCAATTGTGTGTTGTTTAGAAAGGAGTGCAGCGCCTTCGATTTTTGTGTTTCTGGCATTGTGCAGCGAAACCTATTTCAAGTTTCTGTTGAAACTGCTCTGAACAACGTGAAGTATAGGTGTTGGGACAATTGATGGACACCCATCTGATCGACAGCCGAATAATCGGCACGGACATGTCATCGAAAGGATATGTGATCGGCGGCTCAATGATCGACAAATCTAAATCGGTATTTGATCGCTTTCGAACCTCTTAACTTTCGTTCTTGGTTAATGCTTTCCCAGTAGCATAAAAAAAATGTAAACGACTATTTCTAATAAAAATCCTTTGTTTAAATCGAAATAAAATACAAATGTAAATAAACCCTAATAAAATCCCCTTCCTGCCACCCTGATTAAAATGCAATACAAATATTAATAAAACACTTTTATCTCAATATACAAAAGATGTGAATAAATCTTAACAAAACCCCTTCCCCCCTGACAAAAATGTAAATGATTATTTGTAATAAAAATCTTAATTTTTGGTAGATCAAAGTTACGTCTAAACCTCGAACCTAATTGTCGCTGCATCAGTCTCCGTAGTCCTCGACAACAGATTTAATACGTGCAGCTTTGGATTGATACTTCCTTCTTTGTTTTGGGTTAACCTACTGACTGTAAGGGGAGGAGGATGACGCTCATCTAAACCTCGAACATAATTGTCACTGCATGAGAGGCTGCCATGCTCCTACAGCGGATATGGGAACTATTTTGGCCAATTCTGGACAATCTTTCGGCCCCTACTATGATCGGAGGTTTCCCAGATTGAATCCCCGGGTTGGCACCTCCCTTTACCAGATATTTCTTCTTCTCTAAAAAAAGTCTGGTAATGTTCAAAATTGAGCCGGATCAGCCATACAAGCATTAATTGCTTCGGCTGACTTAGGGCTCAAAGAAATTAATTAAAAAAAAAAACTATTTCAACGAAAGAATACATGGGTGGTGGGGGGGGGGGCCGGGAGATACTTAAATTAATTAGAGCGATACACAGACCTAAACTGACTATAACTTTCGACTGGGAAGTGGAAACACCAGCAGTTATAGTTAAAAAAAAATATTTTATAGGAATGGATCCATCTCTTTTAAATCTGACATAGAAAAGATGCAGTCGACTCGTCAGGCATTTAAAGTATTTTTTTTTTATTAAAAAACCTCAAAACATTTAGCTCTACCACAAAAATATTCCCTCAAGCCGCTGAATAACGAATAATAATAAAAATAATATGGCAGGATTAAAATTCCACGCACACGCATTCGTCTTCCCTATCGTTCCTCCGTCCCCCCCCCCTCTCCCCCAGGCTTCCCCTTCGACTTGATGGTGAACTTGGCAAGGGTTCCTCAACTTCAGTTCCCAACTTAAATAAGTCGACTCACTCGGCATTTTAAATGATTTTAAAAATTCCGTTCATGTACCTAAAGCCCTAATAACACTAGTTTGCCTCCCGCGTACGCGAACAACGACTATACTGCACGAATTACAAATCCTAGGCAATCCAGGCTGACCAATCAGGAAAGGTTAGAGTTTTTTGGGCCTCGGTAGTGCGGGAGGGGGGGGGGTTCGGTTTTTAACGTTTTGTGAACGAGTAAAAGGGATTCAAATTTTATTTTTGCTTTTTAACTGGGCAAATGGATGTGTTGGAGCGACCTCAACTTGGCAAGGACGCAGACATTGATTGGGACCATCCGTACTAACTGAAGAAAAAAAAGTGAAGATTCAAGCTACTCCATGTTGTACACACTTAACAGCCCTTTTTTTTCGGGGGATTCTTCGTTCAGGACGTGATGACACGGAAAGCGAACACGACCGTTCATCAGTGTGCTGCATAAATCTTACGAAAGCCATAAAGTGAAGTGAACAAAATGTTGGCTAATTAAATTCAGAGTTTCGTAACTTCACATCGGGACAAATTTCAAGCAGCGAATTGGTGTAAAGTCAGCACATTTAATGAGTTTATAAAAGAAAAGAGAAACGCCTAAACGAAGCTTAAAAGTATGTCGATAGGCCGCTATACTTTGCGTAGTCGTTACAAACTTGCGCGGTTACGTATCACCAGGAGTGAATAAATATATGCACGTCCGGACGTGGGAGTGTCCATGTTTAACTATTGCTTCATATTCCATCTCTCGTCACAAGGTCATCTGGGAGAGGAGCTGTCAGTTTCCGGTTCTCAGATACAGGCCAGTTGATTCAACATCGCTAGAATCCTATTTTACCAGAGCAGCACTAAAAGGCATCAGTTTTTTTTGCACGCGCGTGAACTGGCGTTGAATCGAGAGGCGATTTCTGCCTCAGTTGGCCTTGGCTTGCTGTAGCCATCTGCTTCGCCGTTTCACGCTCCTGGAACGCTGTTGCAAACGGATATGCCGCATGCCTGGATTAATCGTTACCGGAATGGTACTTTCCCGCATCCATCTATTAGATTAAAACCCTGTATAGCGTACTTTAACGTGCGTTATCCTAGAAAATAGTTAACGCCTAGTTGCTCCAAATTGGACCACATGGGATCGCGACCACGAACAAGAGATGGAACTTGGGGTTATCGTGACACTCCCTATCATGTGGCTCCATGGTATCACGAATCCGCCAATCTTGCGACCGTTGCATTTGCGACCGAAATAAAAAACGTTGCTATAGCCGGAGTATGCCTCTCCCACTTGCAGAAATGTAGAAATTATTCGTAGGTTTTGCGATCTGTCAGTGCGCAATCGAAACTGGCGAGGGTTGGGGGAGGCTAGACACAAAAGTTACGTTTTATTCGGGTCGCAAACGCAACGGTCGAAGGTCACCAGTTACCGCACGTTGATTCATGTTTTTAAAATTGACCGCCGTTCTCTATTTATCTATATCGCCGGGTCAAATTTCATTGTGGAAAAATTATCACCAAAGGTGGTTACAAATAGAGGAAATACGGTATAGCAGCTGTTTTTCGAACTGCCATTTACTGGTGTCTTAAATTCGTTTCGCCACAAATTTTGATTTGTCATCATTGCTTATTTCGTTGGACTTTTGCCAAAACCGTTAGTCATTCGCAAATGCAGTCTGTCCAAGAATCAGTCTTGACTGCCTATTTCCACCATACGGTACTTCTCAGACAAAAAAACAACTATCCCAATTCGATTTGGATCATTACCACGACTAGCAATCAGATAAAAATCAGTTGTCAAAATTAACTCGCATTTTGTTGTTGTTGGGTACCATCTGGCGCAGCGAAATATTCTGCCAATCCGCCATCTGCACTTTTACAGAACTTATAATAATTTTCGTAAAATCGGTGCTCGTATTTCAACTCGTCTAGTTATTGATTATCGTTATGCCGTTAAAAGTTAATTAAATGGTTTTCAGGAGCGCACGCATGGGTTTTTTCTTAGCGCATGAAACGTTTTTTTATGACAATTTCTAAAAAAAAAAAACCCGATTACGCATCACTGAGCTGAGTATTTTAACCAAACATTTTCTGGAGCCGATGACCACATTATCGGCTCCTTTCACATAATCGTCTCGAAACAAATCTAAGGGTCGTTCAGAGGCATGTCACAACTAAAAACTGGGATCTAACGAATTATTTTTATCAAATGTGCAATTTTGCACGCTGATGCTGGCATTAAAACATTGATATTGTATCCCACAAGAAAATGTAGGCTACTAATTTTTTTTTTTTTTTTGGTAAAAAAAAAGGCCATCGCCCGCATCTGATAAATCACGGATAACACGTAAAAAAAAACACCGTCTACTCTCGTCAGTTTTTGTAGTACCACTCCTGAGAACCACTTAATTAATTTTTAGCGACCTTAGTAATGAAATCTGTTTATACGTTGTACTTAAAGTTGCTATAAGAAAAGTCTTGACAAAAATAGTAAAGACTTGACAACTCTTTACCCACAGTAATGAAACTTAATTCTGTGATGTCATCGTTAAGGAAACATTTGTCGAATGGTCTAAACCTACTAGCTTGGCAAGTATGTTCAACATTATGTGTTAAGTTTATGGAACTTTTATATTTTTTGTATTATGTCTTAAAACTTTTGCATTCTCCAATTCTTTCAGCAAAATATGATGTGCTAAATTATTTTTGTGTGTGTGTTATGTATTTTTGTTGTGTTTCTGGAAAGCATTTGTCAATCATGTTTTCATTAATCAAGAACGAAAGTTAAAAGGTTCGAAGGCGACCAGATACCGCCCTAGCTCTAACTAGACCCCTCAGCCGCCGCCGATAGCCGAAATCGCCGCCGGAAATACGTCAGCCGCATATTCGCCGCAGTTTTGTTAGGCTAGCCATGTCGTCTTTTTAGGTTTTTCTTTTACCAACCAAGTTTGCCTGATCGAAGTTTGACATCATGAGCAGTTTTTAGAGGCATTTCCGCATATTTGAGGGGGGAAAAAATTCAAATTGCTGCAAGGAAAATAGGTAATCCGAAGCGTAATTTAATTATCTTTTATATAGGCACTATAGTCTCATCTTTGTAGGTCCTTTAGTTCAAGAGGAGTCGCTATGCGCACACGAACATGGTACGTTTTTAAGGATGTAGATTACGTAATTAAGTCAACTCAAGTTTGTAGAAAACTAAAAAAAAATGTGTTTAATTTTAACGTTACATTTAATGGTGTCGTTTGAATTTATTTCCTTGCCAATATAACCTATAATTTACAGCATATTTCATTTGTTGTGTTAAAAATTGTGTTTACGTACTTAAGACTTAATGTGGCATAAAACTAAAACTTACATGCGTAACAAACGCTTTAGCTTAAAGAAATTTTACATTGCTCTCATTTTAATGTCGGAAATGCCATTATTCGTGTAGGCTAAGCCAATAGCCACCGAAATTGTCTCAAGCCGATAGCGGCCGAAAAAATAGTCGGCTAAGATTAGCCAGTCGAATAACTTAAAATTGATCGGCTTAGGGGTCTAGCTCTAACCATAGGGCCGGTTTGGCACACCTTTCACCACGTATGTAGAGGCCTTTTTCATGGGCCTTAAAACTAAAACGCCTGTAGTTTCACTACTAATCAATTGACTGACGAACTTCTAGTTAAAACGGCAAAAATGTCATGGGGTTTATTCAAGTTGATCATCATCTACAATATGTAAACTGGTGTTGTAGAAAGGCAAAAAATAACAAACACAAAAAAAACACTTAGCAAAAATATTATTCGGTCATTGCGCTGCCTGATTCACACAAGCTTGACTACATTCAGGTTATGATAATTGTACTTCTCATTGCCGTTACTGACGGAAGTCTAAACTCGAAATACGTCATAACTGCCCTACCAATCCTAGTCTTTTCGGCAAGGCCAGCGTAACAACAATCTACGCCGAAGTAAAACTTGTTCAGGATTCCCGCCAAGCTTTTCAGCCGTGTGAACTCGTGGCATCAAACGCCAAGCTCTTTCACCAAGCTAATCCCACCGAGTAATAGTTCGAAGGTTAAATGAAATATATGAAAATTGCTTACAGCGCAGCTTTCAATTATTTCATTTAACGTTTGAAGTCTTAGTCGGTGGGATCAGCTTGGCGTTTGATATCACTCACGACTTCACACGACCGAAAAGCTTGGAGGGAATCCTGTAATAAGTTTTGTTTCGGCGTAGATATCAGATATTTTTTATCCAAATTGATGAAATTCGTTTTTTTTTTAACCGCAATACTGTTGTAACTGTACGAAAAGTACAGATTGCAACTCTCAATTATTCTTACCAAGAAATTATATTGCCAAGCGAAGTACGTGAAGAAAATAGCAGACAAAAAACGCATAGATAAACGGCACAAAACTTCCAGTTCCCATAGTTTTTTAACCTTGTCTTTGTAATTTTTTGAAATGTTTTCTCACGTAAAGCATGGTGTTTTTTTCATATTGGAAATGTTTTTCTAGTACTTCTTTTTGTATTTTTGGGGGACCCTCATCCCCCAAGTGGCATCTCCACTTCTGATGTCTGGATTGGTCACTTTTATGATTTTCTTTGTAAATTGGACCCATTAACAACTCAGTTGATTTTTAAAAGAACACCCCGTTAGGGTGCGTTTACGCGAAGACTCACCTTTTCATTCTCGCAGCTAAAAGCTAGAAATCATGTGAAATTCCAATATGGCGGCTGTTATAGCTGGACTGGGGGAAACTGTGCGATTCTTTATCTTATTTCACGGATTATAAGGCTGCAAGCGTTCACTAAACGATGTCCGGTTTAGCTACTACAGGTAGCGTTGTTACTACGGCAATAACGCCTTTCCCCATCGCTATCAAGGGCGCGTTTACGCCTTTGCATTCTCGCAGCTAGAATTTCATCGCAATGGCAAAGTTCTCGTTGCCGTGGTAATAACGCTATATACCTGGATTAGCTAAATCCGACGTTGTTTGAGTAAATGCTTCAAGGCTTATAATCCGTGACAATAAGATAAATAATTCCTCCTGACGAAATTTTCTTCTGCTGAACTCGCATTATTGACTGTTTTCGTTGCGAGTCGACATAAAAACCGCCGCCATGTTGGAATTTCAGATGATTCCTAGCTACTAACTGCGAGAATGCAAAAGCGAGTCGTTGCGTAAACGCCCCCTAACTTCTAGGTGCGAGAATGCAAAGGCGGGTCGTTTTATAAACGCATCCTTACTTCAAAGGCTTAGGCGGCAAAAATGACGTTTTAAGAAGGAGAGATCCGATTTTAGAGTCCCGTGCACTAGCCTTGTGAGGAGTCGTCGGGGTTTAGTGAATATTTTATATGTTTTGTCGTTAGCTTATTTTTATTTTTTTTTGACTTCCACCCACTACCTCGAGGAGGCTACTGCTAGTTCGTTAAAATGCAGTGTTTGATCTTTGTCCCTGGCAAATTAGGAGTCGCAATTACTAGTAGCTGGGCCTAAACGCATCGCAAGCAGGGATGGCTGTTTGCTTGTCTGTGCGTTTGTTATTTGAGTGAAGGGGAAGTGAAACCAGCGCTTGCGCACTGAAGTTGCCTTCATTAATCATTCACGGGTAAGAGACCCGGGGACCCGGGTTCCTTTGAACGCTGGCGTAGGCGTTAGTCTAATAAAAGCAAAGAGCGGGAAAGATCAGAAGTAACGGAATAAAAGAAAGAAAGAAAGATGGGTAAAAAAAGAGAAGGGGATGATAAAACGAAAGTTACGTGGGGCAAGGGGCGAAAAAGACGGTGGGTTGTGGTTGGTTGGCTTCGTAAGTCTTTAAGGTTGTCAACAAAAGGAGAGACTTTAGCCAGTTTTGTAGCTGCGTTTCGCAAAGCGAAATCTGTTGCGCAGTGCTAAGGGACCGGTCATTATTTATCGCGGGGGGGGGGGGGGGGGGGGCGGGGGAAGAAATTAGGTTGGGGTCATGAATTTTTTGGACCCTGTCAAGGGGGGGAGCAATACATTTTTCATGTTCCGTCAAGATGGGGTGGGTAAAAACGGGTTCGCGAAAATTCGGCCCCAGAAACTCGGTCCCGGACAAGTCGGTCCCAAAAAAAAAAGACCACGTACGACAATTCGATCCCAAGTCAAATAATTTTTCAGGCAGCCCCAACAAGGTAGCGTTCACATTTTACGTAGTGTCTGGAGGAGGTAGACAAGGGTGGTGGGGGCTACGGGGGAGGGGGCAATATATTCCCAGACCGCAAAATTTAGCCAATTTCAATTTGTAACCGCCCACTACCCCCCCCCCCCCACAGGGTTTATGATGGGGTGTAGGGGGGGGGGGTGAAGGGCCTACTTCCGCAGAAGATCGTAGCATGCTTGCCGGCCTATCTAGATTCCGGCGCGTGAAATTTAGGTGAATAAGTTTTTGGTTGCGATTTCTGATATTATGGGTTTAGCCGCTGCGAGCGCGGAAGCGCGACCTAGGCACGTAATTAGGAAAAAACAGACATCATTTTCGTGAACAGCGACCTTGATTTACCCTTTACGTCAATGGCGATAGTACAACCTTCCACGTGACAGATCAATGGTGAACGAGCTTGGAGCTGCTGTGGAAGTGGCTCCCAGCTTGAAAGTTTTATTTATTTTTTAATCTGTGGTCATTTCGCCTCTAGGTACTAAGGACAACTTATAATCAGAGTTCATAAAAAAACTGAATGCAATTGGGGGTTAAAGGAAATGTTACTTTTTTTTTTTTGCGGGACCGAATTTTCATAGGGTTATGTTTTATATGGGACCGAATTGTCACACTACATGTAATTTTGGGACCGAATTGTCCGGGACCGAATTGTCATGGACCTGTAAAAACACACTGACCAAAAGTCATTTTTGGGCTTCAAAAATAGCACTTTCCGCAGTCAAAATTTCCCAAAACGCCGCTGCTTTTGGGGGCAAGTCCCTCAGACCGCCCATGATGTGAGTGTTTGCAAGGATTTGAAGTTATTAGTAATAATACTGTAAATATAGTTTTTACAAAGAACATTGTAGATCAGCTTTGGCACCTGGTTTCTTGGCATCTGTCTTTCTGGTGCTGACAATGTTACGAATGTGTGCAAACAGTGTGTCCATCATAGGAGCGTAGCTCCGCTATGGAGACATGCACTGCAATTTAATCTTAGACTGCGCATCACGCGAAAACCACAAGGACTATCCAAACCAAACTTTGCATGCAGTAGCACGGGAGTCCGAACAAGGTTTATCAAAAGAAAAATCCGGAATCGGACATGGGGTTGAGGAACCATCAGGGTGACAAAATGGAAGAGCTACCAACTTAATATGGCTACAGCACTATCTTTGCTACAGGAAATCATCTGCAGACAGTTTCAATAGGTATACGAAAAGCACATTAATTTGCGACCTCAGTGGGGAGGGGGGGTGGGGTAAACTTTTTTCACGGTCTCGCATGGGGGCCATCGAAAATTTGGTTGTCGCATTTTCATTTCCTAAGATAAAAACAAAGCCGGATGCACTTGCAGAAAAAAACGTAAACTAATATTTCGGCACCAAGTAAACAAATAAACGTGTGCGATGCCTTCATCAGAGAAGCAAAAACGACAAATCACATTGTCACAGGGTCAACCAAATACGCCATATTTCTCACCTAATATTGGTGCTGTCGTGCTAAAACCCAGATAAAACGTTAAAATTACTAAAAAGGCAGCCAACAATAAATCATACATCAAAAGCAAATGTGATTGAAGAGTTTACTTTTGATGCATGACTTATTGTTGGCTGCCTTTTTAGTAATTTTATGTTTTATCTGGTTTTAGCAAGACAGCACCAATATTAGGTGAGAAATATGGCTTATTTGGTTAACCCTGTGACAATGTGAGTTGTTGTTTTGGCTTCTCTGATGAAGGCATCGCACACGTTTATTTG
>JAHWFP010011213.1:365-13286 GCA_023313725.1 Lithobius niger | reverse complement strand
GACTATTCACCCGAAGCACCCGAAATGTGGCGCCCCCTCCCCCCACCCAGATTATTAAAGTGCAAAAAGCAAAATTTAAAAGCCTGTATAAGTTCGTTTAAAAACAGCATGGCCAAATGAATGGATAAAGGAAGGCAGAGTAGGGTCACGACAGCCTTACCACCAAGGTTAAACCACTAAGCATAATTTTAAAAAGTACAAAATATCAACCAACGTAAGTTAATGGTCACCGCATTAAAATGGAAGGGGGTATCCCACAACACCAAACCCAGTTCAAAGTTCGTTTGTTAAAATGTATTCGCAAATGCCTCACCATAATCGAATGGTGCGCAACTGCTCTCAAAAACTCATTAATTCTCGAAACTCAAAAATTCTCGACTGCCCTCGGCGTATTGCTCAGACAGGGCTTTCAGTTTTCGTTGCATTTTCTCGTAAAGGCTTAGTGTTTTCTCTTGAAGGGCAGCTTTTTCACATTAACAAAATGCGGGAAAAAAGAAACAAAACAATGGCAATGGATTTTTATTCCGTGGATTTTTTTTCTTTGGTTTTTTTTTTCTATGGATATTATTTCCTCTGGATTTTTTTCATGGATTTTTTCCCGTGGATTTTTTCCTTTGGATTTTTTCCCCTAGATTCATTTCCTACGCCAGAGATGCATGGTTCATGTCTGACATCAACCTCACCAGTCATTTTTGGGAAGAGACGGGCCCTGTGATGCCTCTTGCTCATGTCGATTGTGGCATGTAGCAGATCTTAGGAATTTCCTATTGAAATTACCTAGCAAAATTGTCTCTCTGTCCTTCCGGTGCGATGGCTATGGCTGTGAGTGTGTCAAACCTTCAACGCATCTCTAGCTCGGCCGAGTAGCTGTAATATAACAACTCAATTATACACCCAATTTACTTTAATTCACGGTTTTATTTTACGGTCTATTTCTCGGCTTATATTGCCTGCACAACTCGTTGATCGTAACTGGTTCAAATAATGGAGAAGACGACGCAATACCATTACCCACGGTAAAATACAAAGATTTAAATTTCTATTTTAACCCTTTAAATATTTTTTTTTTCTCCACCGGCATCTCTAAATGGCTGAATAGAAATCTATTAATGTTATCACCAATACCAACTGAAGCAATTTCTCAAAAAATTTGCTGCAATTTTTCCTCGAGACCATTTGCCGTTTTGCATGATCTCCACGAGTTCAACTTCAAACAAACTAAACCTGTAGACGATTCATGTGCACGATCTACCTTAAACTTGACCTTGAGATGGCCAGCCTAATACTAAACTAAAACTTACAATTCGTTGCGCGGTGTTCCCCGTCTTTCGTAGCATCACTGCAACATTCAGAAATTCGAGATAGTCGAGGAAGTCGAGCAGCAAAGTCGAGACGAAGTGAGAATTTAAAATTCAAGGCCGAGAGTAGTCGAGTTTTGGTCTCGTCTCGACGGTAACACTAAATACACATACTTCGATATCGTGTTACTCTAGCGTCGAAAGATAAGTGTTATTATTGTGAGTGCTCGTGGCTAATATCCGTTAACAACGTTACATCGTACTTTTCATTACTGAACTAACATCTTTGTGAAATTGGACAAATTTAGCATGCATTGCCAGAAAATTGCACACTGCACTACACTATACTCTTGAATGAATGCACTACACAATGTCGCATGAACGAATACAATGTCGCATTGAATACAATGTGGCAATGTCTCGTAAATTGATTCATTTACGAGATTCATGGTTTATTGTGTAAGCGACGCAACTAAAGTTCATTAGCCTATTTCTAATGAATATCCAGACCATAAATTTTGAAAAAGACACTTTAAAAAGATTGTATAACCATACGATAACCAAGCCCAACTTGATAATGCTTTTCCTAACCCAATCTACCAAGTGATCGAGACAAAAAATTGGTACCTGAGCCGTAGCGGCCACATCGGGTGGCCTCGACTCGACCTTACTTCATGGCTGTACCTAATTTGACGCCATATTGTGAAGGTCCGCCACTGTCATAATTTTGGCCAATGACGCAAACAGTCTGCATTACCGTGTAATTAAAGTGTGCGCGGCAGCCTATCTTGAGTTCGCTGCAGAACGAACAAAGATAATCGATTGTACGTTTTTGGTAGCAGAGTGCCTTGTTGATATCCAAAATGGTTACAAAAACAATGGCGGCCGTCGATTAAAGCCGCTCCCTCCAGGAAGACGTAGTCGCTCATAAAATACTTCCATGACTCAAGATACGCCGCGCACACAATAATTCCTTATTTATAATTTTAGCAGACCGCAGTGGTGTAGTTATTTTTTTAAAAAAATTGTTAATATTTGGCAGTTTCGCAATTTCGGTACCGCACTGTACCCTGAGAACGGATTGCCACCAATAGTAGGGAGGGTTGACAGCTCACTGACGCTGCGGCGCTATGTCGGCAGAGACGGTTGAACGTTTCGTAAGTAGAGGGTGCTGATCGGTCTTGTTTTGTCCAATGAATGCGTTACTGTTGTCCGCCTTCATTGTCTGCCTGTCTGTCAGGGTTCCTGACGTCACTATTGGGACTTATCGATCCTTCAAGAGTAGAAGTGGGGGTGGCGGGGAGAAAGAGATGGTGGTTTGTGCGTCGATGCATGCATTTGGACGAAGTAAAGGTGGCTTTGCAGCCTATCAGCCCCAAGAAGGTCGTCTTCACGGCAGCACTAGAGTGGATCTTGGGGCCAGAGAAAATGGATAGGACTCGGGCGGGAGAGAGAGAAAGAGGAAGGACTGTCTCACTTCTGGAAGAATGGATGCTGATTGTCCGCTGCTAAAGACGAAGTGGTGGAAGGGGAAGAGACGTGGAAGAAGTTTAGTGATGTTAAACAAAACAAGACGTCACGAATCGTTAAGGTTGGGCGTGTTGATCTTCGACCAACAATTCAAGGATTTGACATGAGTGTCTGCTGGAAAATTTCTGAATGTTGATATAGTTTGCTGTCATTTTATAAGTATAAAATCGTAATTACTTAAAGATTTTAAATCAACAAATTAATCTTTGATTTTTCGAAAACCGCACGAAAAACCGAACACAAATTCGAATCGGTTTCGGTTTCCAGTAAAAACCGAAAATTCGGTTTCGGTTTCCGACATAACAACATTCTCAAAAGAGAATGATAGAGAGGTTGGGGGGGAGGGAATAGATGGGGAGGGAAGGGGAGAGAGAGAAAGTGAGGATAAAGAGGGGGGAGAAAGAAAGAGAGAGTGCAAGAGAGAAAGAGAGAACCATGCCTTATTCATTAAAAATAGTCTTATGGAGTACTTAGCTGGCTGTTCAAACATGGCTGTTTGCCGTGACGTCAGCATGATTAGCCAATGACAAACGAGAACAACGGCTGTTTGGCCGTCTGATTGGACTAGCCCAGTCACGTGATATGCACGTCACAGCAAACAGCCATGGCGTGTGGTATAAGTCCTCTTTACGCAAAGGTAACATTACACTTTTTTTATAAGAAAAAATATGAACAAATTCCGTATTGCTGTTAAATTTAAAATATAAATGTAAAATGTAAATTTATTTATATTTAAGCAATTGATAAAGAGAAAAAAAAGTGCGTCCCAGAAGAAACAGTGAAAAAAGGAGCAGGAGAGGAAGTGAGACAAAGACAGGCTGACTGAACATAAGAGAAGAGTGTTAAAGGCACATAACTCCCTCCGGTATATTTTAACAGTTTCACTCGATACATTACCGGAAATAGTTTTATATAAACTGATTTACCTTTCATTTGCTGGTCTAAGGGGGCGATGCAGATGTCAGTAGTGGCGCGTGAATGTTATTAGGCTTGTTTTAAGCGGCTCGGTCCGAGCGGTATATAACTCCCGCCACATCGCTTGCAAGCCGCGGCCCTGGAGGAAGGATAATTAATCCTTCGCTCAAGAGTGTGACTTGGTCGTACGATGTGTCACGTTGCAGCGGCCCCGAAATGAGTATGACTAGTGTCTAGACCAAAGCGCGCTGCGGTCGTTTGAACTATATTTTAGCGTAGGTGACGCAGAGTAAAGCGGCCAGAACGGAGGGATTTATGTGCCTTTAAACAAAATTGATTAATAGCTATCCATTAACTGTGGTGGTGGCAGATTCAAAAGATTGATTGAAGGGGTTAACCTACACGCCTTCGTGGCAGTAAACGGTGGGGCTACTATAGGAATTGGGTTCCATGTCGAAGTAATTTTTCCGCCCAGTGACCACTTTCTAAGGTCAGTCCGCTCCGGTGGATTTCCTTAAAGTAATTGGTTTCTAAGTCTTACGTAGCAGCAATGAGATGCGCACAGACAGGCGTGGAACATAGCCGCGATTTTGATTTTTAAAAGCAACCTGTTCTATAAGCGACTAGGTCATGAAATAGAATTGGTTAGCTCCTGAGCAAAGGATGTGAACTTCAAAGCTGGTGTAGAAATACTTGCCAGTGTTCATCCATGTCAGAGTGCTTAAGTAAGGATGCACATACGTGTGATAAAGGAATTTAAGGCCGCCCGCGCACTGGACGGCCAGTGGTCGTCGCGGCCAAGAAACACGGCCACGTGCTGCGCAGCCACGTCCGTTTTTCATTGATAATTCTCGATCACGTGGTTAAAAATGAACACGGAGCAAGTACGGTCGCCCTGTCGCCGCCTGCACGCCGATCGGGATCCCAGTAGCCGCCGCGACTGTCTGGCCGCAGCGGCCAAGTGCGCATTGCTACATGTACCGTACGCATTCTCGCTGGCCGCAGCGACCTGGCCGCGCGACTTGGCGGCCCTGTGCGCGGGGGCCCTTAAGGAGTAAGAAGGAAGCACACGTGCTGTTTCGTAAATGATGCCAGAAACCAGTGAGGTTTGGTCGTCTCGGGCGGAACCACTCAATGAATTACTGCAAAACGTGCCCGAAGCATAACAACGCAGGATAACGATTCCCGAAAAAAAATAAAAATAAGTAAATAAAAACTTCAGATTAAGACGTCTTTCTGTGTCCTAGCGTTTTATTTAACATTATCCGATCCCACTGGGCTTCCCGTACTGTCTTACAGTGTAAATTACAGCGACAAAGCTAGCCAAAAGCGAGTCTCGATTCCCGTTTTGGGATTGAAGCGCGCTTGTGTAATGCAGAAAAGCCAGCGTTTAAACAGCAAGGCGGAGCTTTTCATTGCGATGAAGTTAATCGTGTCTTGACCAAACAAGACGGCCGCTGCAGATGAAAGTTCACAGATGTTTGAAGTCGACTATTAAATTTTTAAATGTACAAATTTTGTGTTGGTGGTGGCACAGGTTGGTTGCGCTTTTTGTTTTCTGATGTGCTGCCTGATAGAGAATGAGTGCATCCAAAAATTCTCCACAATAACAGGCTAAAAGATGGGTTGCTGTCTGTAGGGTAGCCTTGGCCCGCGCCATTAGCTTATGGATTGGCTGCCTAACTTCTCAACTGCTGCACGCTTCTTCTTAACCTATTGACTTGCAAGCGCGCTGTAAAGTACGCTTATTTTATCTTATATTCGTCTTATTTTTGTCTTATATACGCGTCCAAATCCATAACTCGCTTAAATCTTGACCGATTTTGAAGTTTGAATACAGCATTCGAACCGTTTTTTCGAGAGCTATCCATTGGTGCTACCGAAAATTCAGTAGCTCAAACAGTTTTTGAATTAACCAAAAATAGACCTTAGAAATTTGTTATGGAATTCACAGTTGGGAAAAAAACCTATATCAAGAAAAATATAATTCTGAATCAGCATTAGCTGTGTTATGATACCAACTATATTGGTAACAGAGGGATTGTCAGAATCTTGGGTGAAAGTCATCCGCCTTACAATCGTGTCCGTTTATATAGAATTTGTGAGCCCATAACCACAATTCGCCTTATATTCAAGCCGCCTTACCGTGCCATATCACACCCATAGATACTTGATCTGCAGGCATCAAGTATCAACCTCACTCAAGCATTCCAACTGATTTCAAGTTTGAATTCTGTTGTTGTACTAAATTCATCACTGCGCTGAATCACCACTAGCGTAACAATGCTCCAACTCGGAGAGTTGATTCAAGGACAGAGCCAAGAAACACGACTACAAAACAGATAAATTTAGTCATCGCGTAGATTAACGAATTCTCCAACAATCTGGATCTGGATCTAGTTTAGAGTTTGGTGAACATCTCTGTAACGTGTGTTTCCACTGGCATCCCGAGCCACTGCAACTGTGACTGAGGTTGGCGCTAATTACCTAGCTATCGACGCGCCATTAAGCCCCAATTCCCTCCCCCTCCTCCCAAAATTTTTGCAGGCGGTACAGATGTATGATACGATCGAGATTTGGGGTGTAACATATGTCTAATGTGTGGCGCCGTGGCGCAACCCGGATAACTGCACTGTGACTGAGGTTGGCGCTAGTGACCTAGCTGGCGACGCGCCGATATGCCTCAAACCCTCCCCTTCCCCTCCCCAACAATTATTACACGAACAATACAGTTTTTGATAATATTTTCAACCGAGAAACCGCCAAGATGTACTCGCTAAACAATTTAATGTTACAACAATACCGACTGGCTAGAATTCCCTCTATGGCCTACATTCGGGAAGGAAGAATGCTTAAAGTACATTCCGCCTGCGTTATGAGGGCCACGCGCAGATCGCCAACCTCACATGTTACCATCGCACCGTTTCACGAGACTCGGCGTAGTAATACAAGGCCAACTAAGATAGTAGCTGCGTTCTTCGCAACGAGGAACGCAGCTACTGTCTCAGTTGGCCTTGGACGTAGTAGACGAAACAGCATGACCGCAAAAATTGTGTCGTCGATATTCGTATTTTAACATCACAGTTTATAATTTTTTTTAAGGCTAGTATCGTATAATGTTTCTTCGGCGATCTATTGGCATAAATAATTTTAATTTTTACCGCATTAGTTTTTCAGATTTTTGATCTCATGGTTATTATTAGCAGACGATTAAAAATTACTACATGCACACGCACACACAGATGAAATGTCATGGTTATTGTAAGCGCGCAAAGGATCGTTTAATCGCAGGATTCTATTATATTAGTTTCCAATATTCAATAGAAAATCTTCTAGACGCCACATTTTAAAACGGATTTTTGGGTTGGACTAACGGTAAGTAAATAGAATTTGGCGCCGTACTTGATGTGGAGGATCGAGAAAAATGGTGTTGGGAGGAATGCACCTTTAAAATACTTTAGTGCATGGATACTTGTGCAAACCGTAACCAATGACAGTACACCTCATTAAAACCAGGTCGTAAATTTCAAAACTCGACGCTTTTAAGGACGCGTTTAACAGTAGCGAGGACTTAGTACCAGTAAACGTTTACTTATAACGTAGAAGGTTGTGGCCGATTTTAAGCGTCGTAAACCCGCCAGAATTGCGGTCCCATTCCAAAGTCCCGTTCCGACTTTAGCGTTTCGCTACAGTTTCAGCACAATTCTTTCCAACGGCGATACACATTCCAAAACGCCGCAGCACACACATCGTGTCACTTCGAGCTTCAATATGAATTTTCACGAAACACCAAACTTTAAAAAGGAATCGCCTATTGCGAGTGAGTGTAGCCAATAAACACGTGATCGCTGGCTGTCGGCATCCCCATCTGTGAAACCAACATCAACCCGCAAACGGCTTTAGTAGTTTAACGACACATTTGAGCGTTTGAAAGCAAATAAAGAGACGCGGCACACCCGAATACTGATTTGTGGGGGCGGGGAGTGAGAGGAATTGGGGAGAAGGGGGGGGGGACGAACGGAAACCTACAATTAATGATACGGGAGATAATAGCAGAATAGTGGCACAAGTTTTGAACGAGGGAAATAAAGTTGCCTACAGCGGAAATATGGAATGTAAGACCACTGAATAAAAGACTATCAAGTTGTGAGATTTATTCGGACTATACCACGCGCAATGGCTGTTTGCTGTGACGTGCGTATCACGTGACTGGGCTAGTCCAATCAGACGGCCAAACAGCCGTTGTTCTCGTTCGTCATTGGCTAACTCATGGTGACGTCACGGCAAACAGCCATTGCGCATGGTTTTCAAATGTTGAAACATGCCATCCCAACGAAGTCCCACTGATGACGTCACTTGTGAATTCAAGTCCAAGATTAATATGACGTCATATTTTAACTATACCATTGTAACTTCAAAAGTAATTTTCATTGTCTGGTGAGATGTTATGTTTTGTAACCAACGACTGAAACCATATGTAACATGCAAATTGACTGTAGTTTGTATACGTCATCAAATTGTAATGGCTCGACCTCGCGTGGCCTTCCTCCCGGTGCTCTCAACAATTAGGGAGTGAACCGGATTGGAATTCATTCCGCCACGACTCTCCCACCAACCCAGACCACAAGTAATTTTCGGCCAATTTAATTAGAATTATTCCCTTTTTGCCCCATCTGTCCCAAATGTAAATTCAAACCAAACAACACGAATAAAAACGGATTAGAGTTCACTCGAACGCAACGAACTATAATTTGAACTCCAATTCCAGGGAACAAGGATTGTCACATGCCAGCCTACACACAAAATACACATATAGCCACTCACAAGAATCAGACTTAAAATGTAAAACGCAGACAAATTTTGAAAAAGCCAGTATAATACACAAATTAATTGAATGCGCATGCACAAACATTAAACATTTCAAATACAAACAGTGTTCACTTTCTGACATAACCATTGAGTAAAACGTATCCTTGTTACCTGGAATTGGAGTTCAAATTATAGTTCGTTGCATTCGAGTGAACTCTAATCCGTTTTTATTCGTGTTACTTGACAGCTGTGAGTATGGGCATACGAGTTCTAATCCTTTTTTCTAACCGGCGAAGCCTTTTTTTGTTCAGTTAATAGATTAATTACCCAAACAAAACTATTTACTGAATGCTGTTTCAATTTGATCAGATCCTAAGTATCCCTAGGTTTCTTGGCATTCTGAATTAGGCTCCACGTAAGGCAGACGAGCCTGAGCATACCAACGCTCCTTCATTTATAATTAAAAACACCAAGCGGACTGAACCGCGACTTATTCCGCATCAGCTTAATTTGAGCAGAGATCCAGTCAACTCGTAATAGGCCCACGTAATATTTGATAGTTCCTCCCTTAGCTGTGGTAATGGTGGTGAGAAACCGTAGCACGCACCTATAATCGCCGCAAAGTATCACAACAACGCTCTAAACACATCAAGTCAGCGAGCTTTGCTGTACGACGAAGTGTGTTGAAAGATTTACAAAACCTTGTTAATCTTACAAATTTTCGGTTGGCGGCATTAAGAGATGGAATCAGCATGGATTGAATCTGTCTTGTGCTTGGTACCTTATTTACCTGGTACCTGGTCAGCAAAAGAAACGCAGAGGAAGAGCCGGTGGGTCCGATTGCAACAACACTGCTGTGACGGGACGGAATGCTTCAACAGTGACTTGACGTGATCCTGAGGGATAGAAAAATTAATTGCGCGTTTAGGAACGGCGGTGACAGCGCTGGCATGTTAGATGGGTTTAGGAATGTGCTCATACTCGAAAGAGGCTTAAAGTTCCATTTTGTTGTGTTCACGTAAACTGTGACCCTTGGTGGTCGTTATTACCTACAAATCTACATTATAATCGTGGAGGCTGGCTAAAAGGAAGGCTAAAGGGAAGGCTAAAAGGAAAACCACTTCTCCCCTCCTCACTCCCGCATTGAAAATGCACTCTCCCACTCTACCTGCATGGAAACAGGAGGTAGGCATGAGTGGTCGATCAACTCAATAAAGGTTCAATTTGACAAGTCGTGGGGCCGAACAACCACTTCTCCCCTCCTCGCGCCCGCATTGCAAACGCGCTCTCCCATTCTACCTCCATTGAAAGAGGCGGCAGGCATGAGTGGTCGATCAATCAGACAAGTCATCGGGAAGAGTGCCAGAAAATTGTCCCGGGAAATGTGTCCGTAAACTTAATTCATGTTGTTTTGGGCATAGCACGGGCTTCCTCTAATGGGCATATAATAGCGGTGAGTTCGGAAGGTCATAGCAACCCATTTTGGCCTCTGAATATTATTCAGTGTTCAGACAAAACCTGGAAAACCCGGGGAACCTGGAAATTTCAGGGAAACGACGAGGACATTTGAAGAAAAAATGCCTTTGTGTCTGACCTTTGAGTTCCATTGAATTAGCAGATCAGAAACAAAATCCTAGGATAGTAGCAGACATTTTAATTTGTGCTTTTAATATGTTCAAGTATTTTAGATATTACTTCATAAACTAAATCTTAGGCTGGACCAACATCTGTTGTCCCGTCTGGACTAGTCTCATAAACTGCTATTTTCTGGGATGTTGGATGGATTATTTCCGTACAAATATTAATAAAAACATTAGCTACTGCCTGTTTTCCTAACTAAACATCTTGCAAACATCTGGAAATTGCCATTGGATGCACCTGGAAAACTTGGAAATGTCAGGGAAATTGAGAATTAAAATATTGTCTGAACCCTGTTATTGCTAAATAACCTATGGCAACATCGCTACCTCAGTCAGCCTTGTGCCCAAGATATGTAACAACAATCTGCTTTCCCTCCAAAGATAACATTATAGTTGTCACAATGCCAACAGCAATTGTCAACACTGTTATCATACACGGTGTTAGCCGTGTATATATATGATTGAAGTCCTCTCTCCAGCAAAACTTAAACTATTAATTTCTCCGTTTCTATTCGATATATTTCCACCAAACTTGGCCAGATAGTAGATAGCAACTTTTTCAAACTTTACACCAACTTTTATGCAATTCCGTGCGAGAGTAAACGTAGGAAGCCACACGTAAATTTGAAAACTGTTAACTTCTTGTTGTTGTTGTTCTGGTTCTTGTTCTTCTTCTTGGCTGACACGGTTTCAGAAAAAAACTACTGCACCTACCTAAAATCTGAAACATGATCTGAGCCAGAAATTTCCCTGGGCTTCAACCTTACAGGGACCACTTTTTCGATTGGTCCATCCATTCCGGAGTTACGGGACCCTAAACGATCATTTTGATTGTTTTACATTGTTTTAACCATTGTATTTAGGGGACCCAATGCCACTCACCAATCTCCACATTCATTCTTCGTTCTTGGTGTTTTAATCTCTTCCCCTTCCCCTCTCCCCCATTTTTGGGAGTACGTACTTTAACCATTTCTGCCCCTCTTTGTACAACTTTCTTAACCGTTATTGTCCTTTCACCCCCCCCCCTTTTTTCAGGCTCTTTCACACCCACACCACCGCTCCATCGAAAAAGGCAATTTTTTTCTTTGGAAACGGGGGCACTTTGACATGAGGGCAAGGGCTAGGGCCCCCTCCCCTCCCCTGTGAGCACGTCCCTGCCTCAGGCAAATGAGTTAGTCGCGCTAACTAACCATCATCCCACCTTGTCCCCATTCAGACAAATACCCGAAAAAACAGCCTTTTTTTTTGCGTATACTGTTAACTCAGGAAAGTTGTCTTTTAAGGAATTAGATTGAATTTAGTTGCAGCCACAAAAGAAACCCTTAACTAAGGAGTATTCTAGAAATCCTCTTCTACTCTGGCCTTACATTGAAAACTCCAGACCGAGTTGATTGCCGGAAGGAACTGAACGGAGAGGGATGGAGATTGGGGTTGGGGTTGTGGGTGGAGGCGGGAGGGGGGGGGGAGCCACTCTTTCGCGGTTTGCCGCTCTACCGAGACGTCAAATCCCCGAACAAACACTAGAAATTGGCGGGATTAAGTCCAATGTGCGGAAATTACTGTTTGTTTTGCATCCAGGCGATGGGTACGATGATGATGACGAGCATGCTCGTGGAATACCCTGGGAGGAAACCCTTTGCTTGGCAATGGCGACTAGTAAGGAAAACAGTTGAGAAACCGTGGTAACAAACATTCTGCAAATTACAGAGGTCGCAGCCAACCTATAAAAGCATATATTTTAATTTTGACTCTATATTTTTGCCAAAATAACCTATATAACCTACAAAAGCCTATATTATTAAAAGCTGGTTCCAGAGCAATGTGTTTTTTTTTAATTACAATCTCATTTACCATTTAGTTATTAAACGAAATAGCCTACATGCCTTTTCGTGGAGTCCGAGTCAAGTTCGACCAGGTAAACACATAGAAGAAATTAACTAAATTATATGAACCATGGATCAACGCCAATAGAGTGAGCGAAGCTAATTGTTGTTGTAATAAACAAGAATAAATCACCTTTTCTGCCCTTTAAGTACGCTAAATGAAATAAACAGACAAAGAAACCCTATAAAAGCCTATATATTTGCTGAAAAATAACGTATAAAAACCTATATTTTTAAATTTATAACCTATTTTTTTGCCTATATTTTTAAATTGGAGGTCTGCGAAGTCTGAAATTAGTACGTTATGACACGGTAACCTCATGGAATACTAGTACAGGAAGACGGTGAATCGGTGATTCAGCTTTAAAAAAAAAACCTCCTGAAAGGTGTTGGAGAACCACAAGTACATCAATGGACAAATTTGATTTAAGTTTCGGGAGATATTTTTTTTCCTTGGTTACAATAAAACTCAGTTTAAAAAAAAACACGATTAAAAGAACATGATTGATTGATTGTGTGGGTGAATGACGCTCATTCCTCCATCTTGGAGTGTACTCCAAAATGGAGGACTGAGTATCGTTAATCGCACACATCTCGTAACGCATTATCGTAGCTAGAAGTTAGTTGCGAGTCTGGTGCGATGACGAAAGTGTCGTTGCTATGGTAACAACGCAAATTGGTATACCTACGCCATAGTTTGGTCAAATGTGTGCACTTGTATCAATTCATGGCAATCAGATCTTGAAGGGATGCTGCCCGTGTAAAAAAAAAGTGAAAAATATGGAAAAAAAATATGAAAAATACGAGTGTTGGTGTGAAAAAAAAAAGGCAAAACGCACAAACGAA
>JAHWFP010011212.1:2839-18648 GCA_023313725.1 Lithobius niger | reverse complement strand
GGGGGGGGGGAAGGGGAATGAGACGACGCGGAATGAGCGAGCGAAGGGAGCGACTCCGCTAGTATTCGTTAAGACGCAATGCTACACGCAACGAAAAAAGCAACGTTTAATTTTGAAAGCAGCAGCAATGTTGTAAGTTAACATGAATTCGTGAACGATTTTTTTGACGTTTGAGGTGATGTTGTTTTCAACAATTGTTCCGTTTAATTGATTATATTCGGTTGCTTTATTCCTTTTTGTCGTTTAATGGAAAGCAACGTTTTGTAAATCAGCGGTTGCAATGTTGTGAGTAACGTGAATTGCTGAGCGTTGTTTTATGTTAACTGTTGTGTTTTTTTTTATTTGTTTCGGTAAATTTATTACATTTGTTTGTTTTCTTTCACTTTTCACTGTTAACGCAAAACGGGGGCTGGGATCCATGTGGAGTGCTGGTATCCAAGATGGTGGTGGATCCCAGCGCTCCTCGTCCTCGTTCATTGTTGCGATCCCGTCGAGCTGTATTATTATTATACCACGCGCAATGGCTGTTTGCCGTGACGTCACCACGAGTTAGCCAATGATGAACGAGAACAACGGCTGTTTGGCCGTCTGATTGGGCTAGCCCAGTCACGTGACATGCACGTCACAGCAAACAGCCACGGCGAATGGTATAGAGGACTGAGAGCTTCAAAACGGGTGAGAAGATTGTTTTCCAAGCAAGTCAGCGATGAAGAATGACCTTGAGAATCTAAGAAATAAAGAAAAGCAAAGACAACTGCCCCGACTGCGACTCGACGCAGGACATCTCGAAAATTAAGCTGGGCGCACTAACAACTGCTCTATCGAGGAGGTACTTGGCTACAAGATCCAGCTGAGCTTAATGGTCAGCCTTACTCGGTGACACAAATATTCCAGTTGCCAAATGCTGATTTTTGGCCTAACCTAAAAAAAAACTATCCGCACAAATTTTCTTTGCGTAGATGTTCTACAACATGTTCCTACCCCAAAAAACATAATGATGCCACCTTGGTACCATTGGGGAATTCAAGATGGCGTCCAAAAACGGCGACAAAAAACGGTTTTTTGCTTCTAGTGTCTAAACCGATCATCCGATTGACAACTAACGGTTTCTAATTATGTTTAGAATACAATTTCCGTCAAAAAAGGTTCTATTCGTATTTTTGGTAAAATTAATTCTTCTTGCCGAAATTCGGTATTAAGTTAGTATCCGTTCTAATTCGGAAAAATGAAGTGTTACAAGATTTACACGGATTTGCAGAAGATTTAAAGATTTACATAAAGTTTTGCATATTTGCCGGGATTTAAAGATTTACAAAAGATTTAACGATTTACATGAAGTTTTGCATATTTGCCGGGATTTAAAAATTTACAAAAGATTTAACGATTTACATGAAGTTTTGCATATTTGCCGGGATTTAAAGATTTACAAAAGATTTAACGATTTACATGAAGTTTTGCAAGATTTACACCGTTTTGCAGAAGATTCAAAGATTTATATAAAGTTTTGCACATTTACAGATATGAAAATTTACATGAAGATTTGTTGGGATTTTTAAAATTTACAAATGATTTAAATGATTTACTCCAGATTTTCGTGATTATAAGATTTGTCCTAAATTTACAAGATTTGTGCACGATTTGCAAGATTTGAATGATTTACACAATATTTAGATGATTCAGACGAGATTTACTGATTTACAACATTTGCACAAGATTTGCAGCGGATTTATAAATTTAAATCTTCGGTGTACCAGATTTCTAGCTTTGTCGAACCCCTCGCTTTCGCCTCACTGATGCTGTGCTATAGAACCCGTTTGTTATTTTTACCCGGAAATCGTTAACAAACCGTTGCAGTTTAATTGAAACCGTGCTTGTTGATGGTCAAACTTTACCCGACCAGACTACTCGCTCACTCATGTGGCATCGTTTGGTGTCACTCTTGCCATTCATCATGTCTTATCTCATTGTTACATACAACCATACGGTTGTAGCCGTTTATTGTATTAGTGGGGCTGGTGGCCCCGCTTGTGGTTGTAGCTCCGTAAATAAATAAATCAATCAACGGTGGAAATAATATGGACGAAACAATGAACAAACACTGTTACAACAATGATAAGACGTTGTTAAACCACTACTGAGCACTGTACCAAAACCTGCTATCTACAACCCGACATTGGTGCTTTGCAATACTTTAGTCACAACTTTTAAAAACGTGTGAAGCTAAAAAGACTAAAATAACAGGGACACCTGTTTAATTTTAGTTTTTGTTTGCCTATACGAAAATATACATTTTTATTTACGTAGCAGTTTCCCCACTCTCCCCCCATGGAGCTCTATTATCCCTTGGTTGAAAGTTGGCTTCCCTGCCGGTCTCGTAACTCACTGCGCATGACAGGAACTGCCTCCGTCTATATAAGCAGATCACGGCGAAGCGTAGCATATTTCTTCCAACACACATGAACCTAGTCCATCGTGAGGAGGCTGCGTGGGTAAAAGGTAATGTATATTTCGTATAGGCAAACAAAAACTAAAATTAACCAGGTGCCCCTGGTATTTTAGTCTTTTTATTGCCACGAAAATATCATTACCTTTTATTTACATAGCAGACCTCGTCACAAAAGGAGGCGGGCTATGTTCGGAGTACCCACGTTACGATCCGGCGACCCCACAGACAGCGTCCGGATGGAACCAACGAAGTTTCTCCAGCCTGGACCCGGGATCCTCAGTCCCACGAGCGAGCAAACAGGAACAGCTGATGCCAGGGGCTGAAACAAAAGGTTCGACACTAGGGGAAGGTAGAAATGCAAACAAATAAGATGCCTACCTACCATGGTCGGGAAGCGGGAAGGCAGACTTGATTCCAACCAGGTGTTGCAGCCAAAAAGGAACCGACGAGGTGATGTGTGACCCAGAATAATGGTAGATGCAATGATGTGGAATCGGGTTGATGCGGAATCGGTGGACAAATGTGGGAGCATGAACAGAAGAGTCAGAGGTTCCGAATTGTTACTTTACGTAGAGCACAGAATTGGTTTTTAGCATTCAAAGCAGGGAATCGATGAAGCAGCGTGCAAAGAAGGGTTACTTGTTTGGAGTGATGCAAGTCGTCAGGGGATGTAGTAGGATCGACTCCTAAGAGGACCGGGACTTCAGATTGAATAGAGTATGGCATAGTGGCAGAAGCTTCCAAAGATTGAGCTATGGGGAGACGTGGTAAACAAGAAGCACAAAAAAGTGGACCGATCCGTTGATGCTCGTTATCCGATGACTGTTTTCACTCCCATTGTGCTGATGAGTTGCCGTTCTTCTCTGGTATTGTTCTGTATAGGGCTGGGCTTGTGAAAATTTCTGAACGGAATCGTAGGTGGCATGAAGAATACTATAAGAAGAAGAGGAATCGGATCCTGATTGTAAAAATGAGGAGGCACATCATGATTGTTTGTTGATGAGTAATTGACAGGAGCCTATGAAGCAAACTTCTGCTCTGGTTGTCGTTGTTGTTTTAATATTTTGATTGCTGATAGAGGAAAAGGGAACCGTGCGAGGAGTAATGATCCCAAGCCTGGAGTGTGGACTCCCGAATCAGGAGTAGAATCCCTCGCGGTCCCGAGATCTGGTAGAAGTGTCGGAGTGCCGGCCGATTCCGGTAAAAACCGGGAAGAAGGAAGGAAGGTGCGTCGTCGTACTGCCAAACCAAGTAAGATGACAAGGCTTGGCACGAAGGAGAGGCAGCTGCTTGAGACCATGCTGTTTCCAAAGGACACGGATCGAGTGGAACTGTAGAGTCGAAGCGGGTTATCGTGGATACAGCAAAAGGTGAACGGGCCGAGTTTAGAGGATCGGATCCGCGGATGAAACAGGAGGAATTGAAGCCAGATCCGGGATCAGGAGAGTTAGAGCTGATTCTGAAGTAACGACCGGAGTAGGCAGAGGAGGTGTGAAAAAGGGAGCAGCTGTGGCCGACAGATCTTGATATGGAGATGGTAGCAGAGAAGGGGCTGCCTCGTAAAGCTGCTGTACAGTCGAAAGGAACGGATATTCCGAGCGGGAACGAGGAGCGTGTGGGAATCGGAGTCGTAACGCTGCCGGGGCTCCATGGAGACGTCGGATACGGGAACGGCCACAGTAAAAGATATGCCATGGGGTGAAGATGGAAGAGGAGATAGTGGTAACTTGTGTTTGAGCAATCGATAGTTCATCCTGAGCACTTGGTATCGAGAGCGTAGGATGTCCAGGTCATTTGAGAGGCTAATAGCTTCTTATTGCAGAGTCAAATTTTGGTCTTGGATCGTGGCGACAGAGGATTGAAGCATAGAATTTTCGGATCTCAAGGACAGAAGTTCAGTCGAAAAATTCTCAGCCCAGGAGGAAATGAATCATATGTTGAAGTCTGTTTTCTAAATCTCATACTGCTAGTTGAAGCCCTCGTGTATGGCCTCTACGATCCGGGTGGAAACGGGGTAGGTTCGGAGGATGGCGCTGTCACTGTACTCTCGATACCGGATTGCACGGGCCAAACAGGTGAGTCCACAGTTGATGTGACTGTCGGTGAGGGCGGTGAACAAAGTACGGTTTAGGGAGGCACAGGAATCGTTGCTCGGGGTGGTCGTGTCGATGGAAACAGCGGAGCAGCCATCGGGAATCGCACGTCCTTAATTTTAAGTCCTTTCTTCAGAAGTGATGAAGGACGTGGGGGATGGAATCTGGATGGACCAGGAACTGCACTGATCACATTTGAAGAGGAGGAAGGAATCGTGGCCGTAATGGCAACCGGGGATGGAGTTGAAGGCAAAGACGATTTCTCAGAGGTAGATGACGTAGAAAGACTGGAAGTAACCGTTGTTGGTAGTTCTTTTTGCCAACGTTGGCGATATGCTCATAGGCTAGAGCTTCTCTGGAGGTTGCAGATCTCCTTCCATTTTGATGGGGAGATTTTGATGCATATGTTATACAGGCGATCCAAACCGTTGCACTGACGATGGTGTTGGCAGCAGGAATGAGGATCAATGTGTTCTTTGGTCCCTGCTGCAAATCCAAGGCACACATACGACTTCGGCTCAGGAACGTTGGTGATTTTGGCAGGAGGTAAGGAGTCCTCGGAAGAGGAGGAATCGGAAGACATGGCTGTGACTGTGTTGAACAGGCGAAGACAACGCGAAAACCGTTAAGATTTGAAGTTGCGTGCCCCAGTCGAGGCATCCTCTGGTGACGGTGTTTGAAGGAGAAACTGAAGGTCCCGGATGTTAAGTGTCACAGCGGTGGGGAACCGAAGGCGGTGAGGAATCAGTGCTGCTGCTGGTGTTGTAGGAGGAAGGATACATTGGTTCCTTGGTAAGGTGAGCGACTGAACGGATTGTGGCTTTTATGACGAAAAAAAATGATGAAGAACCGAACACGATTCCACTCGCGTTGCGTGCGAATCGTCCAGAATAGAAGGGCCTGGTTGCCTAAAGGTAATCGTGAAGGAGCACCAATAGTTGTCGTAGTGTCAGCATCAGATAGTGAATGATATGAGGGATCGAAAGGGAATCATGACCTATGTCGATCCCGATGGCTTGGGTCGAATGCTTAAAGAAATAGTGAGAACGTTCTTCCCTCTTCATCTTTTGTCTGTTGCTTTTTTTTTTTACACAAGTCAAAGGGAGCATATAAGAACGACAGAGGAACCAACTTGAATGGATTCCAAGGCGAGAAGGATTGCTTCCTTGGTGAAGGATTGGGAATCGGTGATAAGTCACTTGTACAGGATCGGTAGCAAGTAGAAACAGATGGACCGGCCATGGGTCCTGGGCAGAGCTGACGGACTGGAGTTCCCATCTTACAGATCAGTGTGATTCCGGGTACGCGCGGAAAGGACTTCTTAGACATTCGAAGCGGTGAACTAGGATGAAGAGGCAGGAAATCGGATGATACCAGGCTGTTGTCCGTAGAACCGGAGGTCCATGGTTCGAGGCAGAATGAGTCTGAAGGAGAATGAGGAATCGTGTCGGGAACTACTCGATCTGGAGATGGCGGTCCGGACGGTCCTGGAAAACAGCAATCGACGGGACTTACTGAAGGGAAGCAAAAATGTCGTCGGAATCTGGGAAGGGAACCGGTAATCGTAAGCCTGCTGGCGGAGAGAACCTTGGAGGAGGACTCGGTGATTCCCCAAGTGGAATTGAAACAATAGGTGAGGTAAGAATCGGGCGGAGAAGGCGTCGATGAGGCCCAAACCGGTGAAACGTTCCACAGGAAGAGACCTCTTGGAGAAGCTTAGGAAAAATATAGGAAGGTGGTTGAAGCGGTGGGCAGATCGTCCCAACGCGTGGCGACTCCTTACGCTTGGGAACAAGGTGTGGCTTCTGTGAGATGCTGATGGAGGTAGGAGGTGGATCAGGCGAAGGTAGTAAGAGTGCGGAGTGGTCTCATCTGAGGCAGACCCGGGAGAGTGAACCGAATTCTCCCCCCCCCCTCCCCGAATCGGAGGACAAGTTCACACCAGCAAGGAGGATCGGTGATCCATTGAAGAGCTCCCGGAACAACTGGTTGACACAATTGCCCTAGGATGCTGCGTTCCGCAGCGATCCGCTTATATAGGATGGAGCCAGTTCCTGTCATACGCAGTGAGTTATGAGACTGGCAGGGAAGCCAACTTTCAAGCTAGGGATAAGAGAGCTCCATGGGGGGGGGGGGGAACTGCTATGTAAATGAAAGGTAATGGACATTATCGTAGCAATAAAAAACGAAACGTACTTTTTCTTTTGTAAGTAAAGTGGTTGATTCACGTGAGCTGTCAAAATTCCAGTGATGACCCAAGACGTCACCATAAATAATCCACCTAAAAGTCCAGCCACTGGAACAGATCTATAAAGAAAACTTAAAATGGAGTAAAATTGCATACATGTAATTGTTATGGCCATTGTTTGCAACAGTAAGAAGGCTATGGCATAGTTTAGTTTATTTTGCAAGAGCATACATCGCCCATAGCCGCCTTGCTCTATCTTAACCCGACTTAAAGCCTAAACTACAAACTACACATAAAACCCACTGGCATACGTACATTACTGGACAACAAATTTTGAACACACTATTATCACGTAAACATTCATGCAATTCTTTAATGGTTCAAAAGTAATGTCACTTACACAACAATCCGTAGAACCTAACAATAGAAGATTGATCCAGGCCAAAGCATTGCATCGATGCAGCGTGATAACGATGCATTCAAAATTTGTTGTTCGTTACTGTACCTTTAAGAGATGCAACAGTTACCTCCAAGGCAAAGCTGAGGAGTATTTATTGTTCCATAAAGCCCTTCAAGTCATTTGCATATGTATCCGATGTGTTTTTGGTGAGGGGAGTCCTGCCCTTGCAGTCGTAGCGGAGCGTGCGCCCCTCTGCCTACGTTGTCGGATGCGCAGGCACTTCCAGCGAGTTTGTGTTAGTATTGCCTGCGCCTCCTGTGGTGAGTGGAGGGATCTACGAGATCTGTGTGACCACCTTAAAGTCGTAACAGCAAAAGTTGCTCAAAAGGTCACGTTTGTTGTGAGCCGAGACGCTGTATTTGTCGTGGGCCATGGCGGGAGCGAGGAACGTAGGAGGGAAGAGGTAGAGAGTATCAATGTAAATCCGATCTCTGCCTCACCACCGGTGTTAGTGAAGTGGTTGCAAGCAATTCTGCAACGTGTGTTATGCAAGTGGACGTCGACTCTGAACTGTGTCTGTGTAGGGGTGGGGCCCACCCAGTGAGGCATACTGAGCCATGCAGAGTGGGGCCCACGGAGCGATCCAAGTCAACCGCGATGTTAGTGATTCTGTGAGTATTGGGATTAGGATTTGTACGGAGCGCAATTATGACAGGAAAGAGCTTCCCCCTCTGGCCAAACAGAAGCGAGTGAGGAAACCGAGTCGAGGTCAATACAGTGGGAATAATAATCAGTCTACCGTAAGTGAAGTTGGTAATGTTGTTAGTAGTGGACCAGGTGACCAAAACGTGCAACCGGGTGCATTTGAAGAATTGAGTCAGGAAGTGAGTACTGACATTCAGCCAGACTTCCATGTTACAGTTGATGGTGATTTTGAACTTGGGGATGGGAAAAGTAGTTTAAGTGTAGATGTCTCATTCAGCATGATTATTAGTCAGTGTTCTACTGATCATTGTCACGGAACAGGAAAGGGAGGAGACAGTTAGGTTAGAGCTGGCATGGTTTTAGGCTGAAACGTTGGTTGCGGGTGTCTAATTTTCGACTTTACCCCCAAGTCTTTTTCTATTGCATCTTGGCACATGAGAGGCTTGTCAAATAAGATGCCATACTTTGAGAAAATACTGCAATTTGCCGAAATCTTGGGCGTTCAAGAAACCAATACTGTGGGTGGGCTTAATGTGTCGTCCTTTCTAGCTGACTTTGTTGCTTCTAACAATAGGGTGGGCATCTTTATAAAGTGGTCGATCCCGTACATTATATGCTCAATTTCTGTTCAAAATTTTGGTCTTGATGCATGTGCTGTGAGGGTGTGGATGCTTCAGTCTAGGGAAGTTTCCGCTAAGGTTTACCTGGTGTGGTGGACTTTTGAGTGCACAATTGCTGTGGTGACAGAAGACGAGCATATCGCCAATGGAGACATCACCCGAGCGGCACTGCTTGGTACGTGTAACGGGGCATTTGTCGTAAGGCCGCGTTTTTAATTCATGCAGAGAAGGAGGTGTAGCCGGCACGAGTCTGCAGTAGTGTTACCCAGGATCCATCACTCAGTAGTGCCTGATGTATCCTTAACCAACAGGACTCGCGAACCTCCCTGTCTTGGGTCTATCGTCCTAATGACCCCAGTTGTTCAGTTCGTCGCGGGGAGGCCATGGCAGACACTTTCAACGCTCGGTTTGCGAGAGTTTATGCTCTCTCTTTTGGCTCTCCCCCACCAGCTCTTCCCGAGTTGGTCCCGACTGGATCTCCAATGGATCTCCCCTGAAGTGTGTCGGAGTTCCTTGCGGCGCTTGCCAAATTCAAAGATAGCAGTACTCCTGGCATTGATGGAATCTTGCACAAGTCTCTTTGCACTTTACTGCAAGATGTAGTTAGAGATTGTGTCGTCTTGTTTCAGGCTATTTTAGATGGGGTCTCTGGCCCTGACTCATGGCTATATACTGTGATTGCACCGGTTCATAACTACCGGTTCATAACTTCTTAACTACCGGCCTATTTCTCTGCTGTCAAGTTTGCAAAAGGTGTTTGAGCGGATGGTAGCTAAGCGCCTGGACTGGTACCTTGAGTTCTATGACTGCCTGGCTCTCACCCAGTTTGGGTACCGTGCAGCATTCAATCATGTATCTGCCGTCAGGGATCAACGAGGCATGGGCTCATGGCCGTGTTGTTGTGGCCCTGTTTCTGGATATCAAGGCAGAGTATGGCACGGTTAGTGTGGACTGGGTCCGTTACGGCTTGATCGGAATGGGTGTTGGTATGAAGCTTGTGAATGCCATCACGGCACTCGTTGGCGTCCGGAAGTTTGCCACCAAGGTGGGTTCATTTTAGTTTGCTGCGGCCAGTTCGGGATGGATTGTCCAAGCTGGTAGACTGAAGGACACGGTGCAGGTGCGGTCCTCAATACTAGAACGTTTGATTAAGGTAAGTGGTGTAACCAGGGGTTCGCTCATGGCAGTCTATAGGACGTTTGTGCGCTCGCTCCTCGACTATTCCCTCTCCTTCTTGAGTCTGTATCAGCGTCATGTGCACTCAGTCCAGGTGCTGGTTAATGCCTGTTGGTTGGTCGGTCACTGGTAGTCTTGTCTCCACTTCTGTTCAGGCTCTCTGGTGGAGAGCTGTGAACCCCTTCCACATCACAACCGATGAGCTACTGCTTGCCGTGTGCATCCACAATGTAGCCATGGGTAAGAATGACCTCATGGGAAAGATTATCATGGACTATTGTGGTCTGGGTTCGCTTTGCTGGGATGTGCTTGGCGCTCTGGAGCAGGGTGCGACTCTCCTGTTGCGCCTGTACTCCTATGGCCCCATGGATGGTGTCCGGACCTACAGGCAATTTTTTCCACATCACCGTTGCTGGACAAGGACATGCTCTTTAGGATATTCTGTGACACGTCCTTTCGTCGGATTTCTTGGATAGGTGGGGTAGGGGTTGCCATTTCATCTCTGACAGTGTTTTGGCTCTGTAAGCTTCGACCTGTTTCGTCCAGCGCTGTGTGTGAGTTGTGTGCCATTTCTGGCGCTTGCAGCCTTTGTGGTCTGCTCAGACTCTCAATAGGCTATTGCCGCTCTGAGGATCGCTGTGGCTACCCTGGATCTTTGTTATCCGTTTGTTTTCTCTATAGTAGAAAGCTGTGGGCTGCACATGGATGGAAGGTGGATCCGAAGGCATGTAGGTACTCATGGCAACGAGGATGCTGATGGCCTGGCTAGGCAGGCTGTGAACTCGGATGCTGGGCCTCTGGACCTGCTCCAGTACCCAGGCCTCCCCGGTTTTTGGCGTGAAGTTTGCTGTATTGTGGAATAGAGAGTGGCAAGGCATGGCTTTATCAAGTTCGTCCAGTATGTGGCCGGACATCAATACTGTATGGACTACCGGCGTCCGTGCAGGGACGCTGTCACGCCTCCGTACGGGGGCACTCCCTTCTCCAGGCTCATCAGCTTCGACTAGGGTGGATGGACTCTTCTGTCTGTCTCGTCTATCTTGTGTAGTTCATGTGAGCGCACTTCTTGTTGTTGTGCCCTGTCTTTCAGTGGCAGCGGTTGATTCTGGCGCCCCATATACGGGCGCAACCCACAGTTGACACCCTCCTATCCCTCCCTAGTGGTCGCGCATCTCTTGACAAGTTGAAGGTGGTAGTGCAGTTCGCACGAGCGTCAGGTGTCCGGGTATAAGATGATCGCTTCGTTATTCCCCATTCCCCACTGTCTCCTCACTGTTTCCGTCTTCTCCGTCCTCTGCTTTGTCCCTCTGATGTGTGAGTGTCATGGTGAAGTTGTGGTACTTGTTTGGCGGGTTGCTGTGGTGTCATGCAGAGTGTAGTTGCTAGTGTTATTGGCACCCAACGTTTTGTAATAGGCTAGATGCAGGACGTATGGTGTAAGACCGATTTTCTGTGTGAATAAAATTCAATTCAATTATCATCTGAGCCATTGTTGCAAATACTGGTTATGCCAGTCTTTTACTAATAGTTAATGTTACTTGCGTTCCACCATGGAAGCAGGCATACTGTTGGAACATTTTTGGAAATTTTGCTTTTATTATGAGACAGGGCGAATGGCATCTGGCCAGGGCTCTAGATTAATAAATGGAAATTGAATAAAACAGCAATGCATCCCATTGTTATCACTTAATAATTGTTGATGTTGCGTTGTTAGTTGTAAGTAGCTTTAAGTAGTTTTAAGTAGCTGTACATTGAGCGAATGGTCTGCAGGCCGCTTTTATAGGCTCATTAAAAATCATATCAAATCAATGAACGCTTCGCCAGTGTGTGTGCACTCCTATTGGGGTTCAGCCAGTTTGCGTGAAGAGTCATGCTGCATCACAAGCGATCAACGTGTCGTTTGACCAGTCAGAATTTGAAGCAGCCCTGTCAAGTGTAATTAGCAGTGCACCCGATGTGGACCGAGTTTCATATGGACACCTCCATAAACTCTCACCTACGTCTAGTAAAGAACTTCTACACCTATTTCAAGACTTGTTTGATGAAGGTGTAGTACCTCCTTGGTTATTCACTGTCGTGGTCCCTGTCCACAAGGCAGCCAGCGACAGGTCCTGTTTGGTTAATTACAGATCGATTGCTCTGCTCTCGTCTTCGTAAGGTATATGAACGCATGCTTGTACTACGTTTAACATGGCATCTGGAGTACTATGGATGCTTGGCTCCTGTTCACTTTGGGTACAGGGAGTATAGGAGTGCACAGGACACAGTCCTATTCCTTTTGCCAAATATCAGGGATGCTTGGGCTCATGGCCAAGTAGTTGTAGCAGTCATTTTGGACATAAAGGCCGCTTACAACACGGTCAGTACTGACTGGGTTCGTGCCTCATTGTACAAAATAGGTGTAGGAGATAAGCTAACAAACACTGTTGTTACTCTGTTAGTCGTGAAAAGATATGTGAGGAAAATAAATGGGTTCTGGTCGTCTGAAGTGAGTTCAGGCAGGGGACTCTCTCAGGGGACTTGCTTTAGTCTGACACTCTTTGCTGTAGCGATTAACGACATTCTTATGGAAATGAGCACTTCTGCAAATATTGTTTGCTATGCCGATGACTTGGCTATGTGGTTCATGGTGACGACCCTGTTGCAATCATGGCGCATGTGCAAGCTGCACTGGATGACATTGTGATTTGCCGAAGTGAAAGAGGACTGTTGCTAGCGCCAGCAATGACTAAACTTGTGGTTTTCTCCGCTCATTGGCTCAACGGAAAACTGCAGAATAAGTCACTGTGGGTGGAACAGTCATAAGCTCAAAATCAACAGTCAGGTACCTTTGGTCGTCTTGGATGAGTCTCTTGAATGGTATGCGCATGTGAAACAGCTAAGAGGAAAAATTCAAGCTTTCACCTCAATATTGAAGGTCTCGGCTTGCCACAGGACAGTTCAAAGGAGTGCACTCCTGGCAACATATAGGGCATTTGTAAGGTCTATGCTGGACTACCACCTCCCGTTCCTTTACACTTCCCCGCGCCACATCAAATCGCTCCAGGTTGTGGTCAATGACTGCCTAAGAATTACAACTGGGTGCCTAATTTCCACTCCTGTCCAGTCTATCTGGTGGAATGCTGTGAACCTCATTTGCATCTTCGTTCTTGTGAGCTGTATGAAAAACCTCAGCAGAGGAACCGCTGATCCTGTAGGAAGGATACTCTCTGACTATCGCAATATAAGAGGCCGATCTCGTAACCTTCTGTCCCTTCTCCTGCAAACCTCGTGCCTTTGTCTTCTTGACGTCATGCATGTCCAACCAATGAGCCCGTGTACCTGGTGTCTGCAACTTTCCAAGCTATTTGAACCATGCTACACGATCTGTGATATCTACTGCTATGCATCTTATGTAAGTGAGACAAGAGAAGGCGGCATGGGGGTTGCCATTCCAACGCTGAAATACTATGAATAGCCATCTCAGTGCACTTGATTAAAGCACGATCTGCGAACTAGCTGCGATTTCTGTGGCTCTAAACGTTAGTAGAGGGAAAAGGCTACTTTCGCTCAGACACAGACATTTCCAAAACGGACGAAACTGATGAAACGAACGAAACGGACTAATCGGACAAAACAGACGAAACGGTCGAAACAGATGAAACGAAACGGGACGGACGAACGAAACGGATGAACGGCTAGAAAGTTACACGATCGTATCCCCCTCCACGTAAAAATACCCCCAACACCACTGTAAAAAAAAAAAAAACCTGCAAAAAAATACTCAAATAGGAGTAGGGTAAAGGGGCCCATCTGCAGAGGTTTTCCTGATGGGTTGCTCGAAATGGGTTGCTCTGCGGTTTTCCCCCTACTACTAACGTCAAAGTTTGTTCATGACGTCATAGTTTGTTCATGCAAAGTTTATTACGCCTGAACCAACTTTGACCTTCCAATACTAGTAAACTTTGCCCGATAAAACTATGACGTCATGTTTCGCATCAGTACGAAGTAACAGAAACACGACAATATATGGATTTCAAAATCGAAAGGAAATCAAAATTCTCTTTGTTTTCGGACCAGCCATCGTTGACACATGTTATGGACTTTGAGATTGCAGTTCAAAGTACGAATGTAGAAATAAACTTGCTTGCCAAAAAAAAATTTATAATGGACGACATATTTTGTGCAATACTACATATAACATTTAAACTTGGTTTTGCTTCAAGTTACTGATGCACGGGAAAAGGCAGACCTGTAGGGTTTAAAAGGTTGTCAAACATTCAGTTTTCTAATCGTCGGCAGAAAATTTCTACTACCTGTAAATTAAAATGCATTCAGTTCCTGAGTGCTCTTTATGACTTGAGGTTTTTTGCTCTCCTGATCCACCCAGTGCGCAACCCCACTGCGCATGCGTCACCATGCGCAGGCCTCCTATAAAAGCAGATCGCTCACCCATGGCGGCCATCTCTTTTCCTCAAGCTCTCGTCGCAGACGTCGCCTGGAAAGAAGCTCTCCTCTCTGTTCCCGTTCGCCGGTCGTCTCCGCAGCCCGTTCGCCGCCCGCAGCCCGTTCACCGCCCGCAGCCCGTTCGCCGCCAGCAGCCCGTTCGTCGTTCGCATGTCCTGTGCCGGAATCCGACGCCGCCTGCTGCCGCTCGTCGTGTGCTGCCTGTTCTCCCTTCAACTGCCCGTTCTTCGTTCGTCGTTCGTCGTTCGCCGTTCGCAGCCCGTTCGTCGTTCGCACTTCTCGGCCTGAGAGTTAACGTCTCACTGCCGCCCATCGCTTGCCAGCCGCTCGTCTTTCAACGCCTCGTTCTCGTTCGTCGTTCGCCGTTCGTCATTCACAACCCGTTCGCCGTTCATCAATCACAGCACGTTCGTCGTTCGCCTTTAACAGCCCGTTCGTCGTTCGTAATTTCCAGCCCGTTCATCGCTCGACGTTCCCGTTCGCCGCTCGTTCGTCTTTGCCACTCCCGTTCATTATGTGATCATCACGCCGACACATCACAGATTCTCCTCTGTCAAGCCCTCCACCTGACCCCAGCATCTCGTCTTTGCCCTCTCCAACCCGACCCACGACCTCTTTAACCCAAGACCATTCGGCTTCGCCGTTGCCCTGCGCCCAACAGCCGCCATCAACCTCGGCATCTCTCGCTCTACAGCAACATGATGTCCCGCCCCTCGACTTATCATTGGCCTCACATCCTAAACCTGAGACTGATCGCTTATCAACGCAAGAAATTCACTGCCTCATGGACCGCTCCATCAAGGAATTCTCTTACAAGATCCGCTCCTCGACAGAGAAGCCCCCTTCAAAGGCCATTTCGTACGTCCAAGACTGTATTGCATCTTCTGACACCGATGCTCGCAAACGGAAGCAACCTTACGCCCATGCACCCTCGAAGAAACACCGCCCAAACATTTCTGCAGCGGACCTCCAGCAACTCCTTTCCCGCATCCTCAACACGGAAGATGATCTCGACTCGGCTTCTGTTTTGGGCCGGCAAGCTCCGCATCGAGTTAACTTCACTCGGCCCCCGCTTGACCCTTATGAAGATTCCCTTCAAGCCGACGATGATCCAACTGCCATCTCCCTGTTCGACCTTCTCAAAGCGGTAGAAGCCATTATCCCTGACAGCTATCTCTACAAACCGAACTCCTCCGCTCCTAAACCCAAGAACAGGGGCCTTTCAGCGGGTTTCGGCTATGGCCTTCGGGACAAAAATAATCGTGAAAAAGCAAAGATCGGACAATCCACTGCCTTACTCACGACACTCCTTAGAACTGGGGGATCCCTCCTCGGGAATGGTCAACCCCTTGAACTCGACCAGGATCCACCGCCCCCTCGTCCAGGCCGTGAATCCTGGTTCTTCAGAGCGACTGGTGACGGCGCGGCCAACCCTCGCCTTTTTGAAACCTACCAA
This sequence comes from Lithobius niger, assembly GCA_023313725.1. NCBI lineage: Eukaryota > Metazoa > Arthropoda > Chilopoda > Lithobiomorpha > Lithobiidae > Lithobius > Lithobius niger. The sequence continues at coordinate 3,118 of JAHWFP010011212.1, read as the reverse complement.
CAATCTGAGTTTCTGTCAACCGAAGCAAAAATGGATTTCGGCACTGCCCTCTACATCCCCGTCGCACCGAGGTGCCCACTGCCGTACTCCGTGAGAATGACAAGATACTCTGTCTAGGCCTCCGCGCCAACTCTCAAGCCGACGTTCTCGCCACGGCTATCAACGCCCTCTGCGAAAGGCTCCCCCGTGAATCTAGCCAAAAGAACGTCAAGTATCTCCACTTCCTTATTTCCGAACTTTTTAAGAAGATGTCCTTCGCCTCGTATCACTCCTTCAACT